>CATIWM010495157.1:0-23404 GCA_949671775.1 Mallotus repandus
AATTTTTGGTGTATTTTTGAATTTGCACTGTCAACTCTGCCATGTTGGAAAATGGTATATGTTGGAATATTTTTGGTATATTATTGTTTTTGTTATATATTATGGGGAAGATATTAATTTGCTTTATGGAGTGATATGCGATGCATTTAGTTGATGATGAGTTGAATAAAGTGTTGTGACAATGTGGTGAATTTTCAATGTGCATGTAAATATAAGAAATATGGTTGACTGGATATGAGGACGCAATGCTACTTGTGAATGAGGTCGGGCTGGGTGCGATATGGAATCCCTTTTATATGCTGTAAAACGGCTAAAAAAAAGAATACAAAAAAAATTAATATTTATGGTAGGGCTATGTGCATATGGGGATCCATGATTTATTGAAAAAAAAATTGAATTATATGTAATTCACAAGTACATTACCGTCCAGAAAAAATACTATGCTATAATAATTATATGCATGCTAAAAGTTTATTGTTAATTATTAAATGGACTTGTAATTGATAATATCATATGCTTATGTATTATGTTTTCATAGGATATTATATTGTTCATTTACTGAGTTGCAGACTCACCCCTCTTCATTATTTTTCAGGATTAAAAGAAATTAGTCAGTCTTGAAGAAATATTTGCATCAGATACACTAGCATTGTGTCAGGTGGGTCAATAGGAGGTCGTCCTCAGTTTTTCTTGAACATCGCATGTTTAGTGAATTTTCATATCTTGTATTAAGGCTAGCGCATTGTATATGTATAATATAAAGAAAGATGTGAACTGCTTGAAGTTGTGTGCTTGTTGGTGTGTGATATGTGTACATATGTGGAATTGTAAGTTAAAAATTTGATATTAATAAATATATTATGTGTTAGTCACATGCATACAATGTATGCTTGACATCATTAACAGATGTCACATTAATTATTAAATAAAAATATTTTAAAATAATTTAATTATAAATTCAATGTTTCAAACTAATAATTTAAATAAAAATAGAATTTAAAGTTAAAAAGAGAATTTATTAGATTATTTTTTTTGAACATAGGTAAATAATTAATTAATATTTATTTAAGATTTTAACTATGTTACATTTAATAAATATTTTTGTGAAAAATATTGATCTTAGGTACTATATATTTTATTTGATATTATATTTATTATTTTATGACTAATTAATTATGATCAGTTAATGATAATTTTATATAAATTTTGATAAAATTAATATACTAATAAAAATAGAATTTCTAAATATTAAGAGGAAAACAATAAAACATAGTAAAATAAAGGAGAAAAAATAATTAGTTTTGTATTAAAAATTATTTTGATTATTTTTTTTATGAATTAATAAAAATTTGTGAAAAGGTACAAAAATCCCTTTATGGTTTTGCCCTAATCTCATTTAACCTCATAACGTTTTTGAATGTTCAAATACATCCATATCATTATTAAAATGACACAAAAATACCCCTCCAACTGACACCGTTAACAGTCAGTTAAATGCCCGTTAAAAGTTATTGGTGTGGCAAATGGGGCCACCAACGTGGACATGAAGGCAAATTAAATAAAAAAGGTTGCTTATGTGGCATATGGGGCCCACTTACTTGTATATACAGACAAATTAAATAAAAAAATTTCCAATTAAAGGGATCGCAAAGTTCCCAAACCCGCCACCGTCACCTCCTCCTCCTCCTCCACCACCTCAACCTCCACTGTCAATGGCCACTTCATCAACAACGACAACGACGATGACAATAATAATAGCAACTACTGCTGCATCAACTGCAGCACCTCCTACGACCTCATGCGTAGAGGCTCGGGTAAGAAAGTTAGAAGCCTTACACCATCACTAAAGTTACATGCTTCCCTCTATCGGATAAAAAACCAGAGGACCGAAAAAAATTCTTAACAAAAAAAATGGTAGCAAGCAAGATTTTATAGCACAGGGCAGTTCATATATAATTTTTGCAAGAGATTCACAATTGCAAACCAATTTTAATGGCTATGTATTCAAAATGAAACAAGAGAGTTAGAACCACCCAGAAACTAATTCTCACCTCCCTATGGCACTATATGCTTTTGAGATATTCTGACATGCCTCTATTGAATCTCCATGATGAGAACCAAGGGCCACATCCATGATGTCTTTTGCAACTACAAACATCTGTGTAGTTGATTATGGTCTATCCAGTTCCAAATATGTTGCCCCCAAATTGTTGTAAATATAACCTACTCTAAAAAGCTTAGCACCAAAGCTCTCTATTAACCTTTCAGCAGCACTCTCCAAATAAGGAATGGCCTGATGTACCTTACCTATCAACAAAAGTAACCACCCAATTCTAGCAGAAACACCCAATTATTATGTTCTAATTCACCTCCAAGATTGCACCTTAACATCTCCCATTCATGTACTTTTCTTGTGTCTTTCTTAACCAACATACCACTAATAGTTACAACTGCAATGGGTAGTCCCTTGCATTTTTTTACTATGTTCTAAGCAATACTCCTCAAATGTGATGGACAGTTACCCCCTTGGAATCTTATTTTGCAAAACCAAAAGACAGGGGTTGTAAATGATAGACCTAATTCTTATATACTATTGAGGAAGCATGAGCTACTTTGTCAATTCGTGTCTTGATCATCACTTGGCTGCCATTCTTGTTTTGAGGTAAAGTAGGTTTGATTGCATCCCAGTGTTCCTCATACCACACATCATCTAGAACAAGTAAGTACCTCTCTTCTTGGAGCAAGTTTTTGACCAATTCTTTTAATCTTGGACATGACATCATTTCTATCTCAGGAGGTGTTGATTGATTTCTTTCAGTATGCAATTGGCGAATCACATCCTTCAAGATTTCTTCCATCTTGAATGACTGCGAAACACTGACTTGAACATCGTTATTGAAATGTCTCAGGATATCATGATCATCATAGACTCTTCCACAAGAGTGGTTTTCCCCAATCCTCCCATTCCCACCACTGAAATGACTTTGACAGCAGGCTCTCCCCCTGTTAGAACTCAAAACTTGTTCTTCTTTGACATTAAACTTGTATGTCTCATACTTTTTAGAAACACCTTCAATTCTTGATCTGATGCTTCTTATCTTAGAATCAATTTGATGTTTGCCCAATTATCTGGAGCAGGAGACGCAAATGTGATGTTCGCCTAATTATCTGGAGGTGGAGAAACATCACTAGAGTCGATCCTTGGATAAGAAGCGTAATCTGAGGTATGAGGATTAGGCTTGTTGTTATGTTTTGGTGAGCATGCAAGTGATCTAGGTTTCTTGGCATCATCGACTGCTTGTTGCTGATTTTTCATTTTGGTAATGGTGGAGGTAGCGGTGGGAATGACAGTGATGGTGAAAGTGGTGGAGGTGAGTATGATAGAAAGAGTTTTGGGTTGATTTTGGAAACAAAGTTGGTGGACCCATGCAAAAATTTTCCATTTATTTAGTGTAGATATACAAGTTGGTGGGCCCATATGCCACATTAGCAACTTTTAATTTTTTCTTTCTCTTTTCCTGTGGGATCCATATACCACATAAGCATTTTTATCGGACATTAAACAGAGCTATTAACAGTATCAATTAGTTGGAGGGCATTTTTGTGTCATTTTAGTAACGATATGGGTCTATTTGAACCTTCAAAAACGTTACGAGGTTAAGTGAGATTATGGCAAAACCATAAGAGTTTTTTTACCCTTTCCTTAATTTTTAGCAAAAAATTTAATAGAAATAACAACTAATTTAATAATAAATTAGAGCCATTAGATTTATTTTTATTTAATTATAATAATTAATCATTTTTATATATTAATACATACAAAATATATTAATAATTATAATTAAATTAACAGTAATCTAACGATTCTAAATGATTTATATTGATACAAATTTCGTACTCTGTAATGACTCTATAATATAATAATGCTAGTGGTAAATAGTATAATAAGATAAAGCACACCCTCTCGCCCTTAAATGTCGCAGCCCAGATCTCTGACGCCTAAGACTTTCGGCGACGTCGACGGCGAGTTATTTCTTTCGATTATAAGTCGGTTCATTACAAAGGGTAGCCGGAGTTTTTCTGCATCGAGGCAAGTATTTTTTTTAATGCAATTACATTTACATTTCACGGTTTTTTATTATAAGAAAAGATTGATTCTTGATTAATCAGTTGTTATTGCATCTGATTTCATCTCAAAAAGGGTATATGATTATCATCATATATTCAATAGCTTTGATAATTCAGCTGCTGAAATCTGTATCTTCTATTATTATTATTGTTACAATTCAAGTGCTTTACTGTTCTGTGAAGTGAAATTCACTTTGGTAGCTATTGTTTTGTAAAAAATGTGTAGCTAATATGAATTTGAGATTTTTCACTAGCTATTGTCTAGTGATTGTAGCTTGAATGCTGTTTTCTTCTTCTCTGTAATGTGCTTTTGTGTTGGTTGCTTTGTTACTAAATTGTTCTTGATTGATTCCACTTTATAACCAAACTCCCAAGTTTTGTTTTTTTTTTTTCCTTGTTGCACCCTGTTTTTGTGTTACATTTCAATTGTCTTTCATTTTGAGAGAACCAGCTTCTATGTAAGAACCATGATGTAAAAGGGTCTAATGTTTATTAGAAGTGTAATGTAATTTTTCATTATTTTGTTGTTTGTTGAGTTTGGAACTTTACCTTGTTTTCGCATATAAAAGGTTAACATGCTTGATGTTAAGAGAATACAAAAGTTAATGTTGTCTTAGGAGCTTGCATGCTTTGCCTGAAAATATTTTCTTAACCATGGATTTCTTTTTCGCTTTATGTTATTATGTTTTAGTTCTTCCCTTGAAGAGAATTGTTAATGATGTATTGTTTTTTTTCGTTAGGATTGATGATGGAAAATGATGAGACAATGGGTGGAGACAAACTCATATTAAGAGGGTTGAAGTTCCATGGCTACCATGGTGTGAAACTTGAAGAAAGGACTTTGGGTCAGAAATTCTTAATAGATGTGGATGCTTGGATGGATCTCAGGGCAGCTGGCAAATCTGACCAGCTCTCAGATAGTATCAGCTATACTGAAATTTACCGGTGAGCAATAAATTGGCACTTTATTTGTTTATTATCCTTTGAAGCTTCCATTTCCGTATCAACCGGAGTTTCCTTTTGGTGTTTTGATCATCAGAAATTTCATCATTAGTGTTTTTATGGCTTCTTAAACCATTTTCATTTTTATTTTGTGGCTTCTTAAACCATTTTCATTTTTTATTTTTACATTGGCATCTATTATACACATGTGGCCTTTAATTCTTGCAGGATTATAGCTATAAATCATGTGACAGCAAATTCATATCTATTGACCCCTCTTCTAAGAAAATATGACCTCTTCTTTTCACGGGATACTTGTTTTAATTCTTTACTTGAATTTATAACAGAATAGTGAAGACAGTTGTTGAGGGACCGCCTTACAATCTTCTCGAGTCAGTGGCGCAAAATATTGCTTCCACCACCCTGACAAAGTTCCCCCAAATATCTGCTGTGCGTGTAAAAGTTGGGAAGCCTCATGTTGCTGTTCAAGGTCCTCTGGATTATTTGGGAGTAGAGATTCTCAGACGTAGGAGTGCTGATGCTTCAAACTAGATTAAGAAATTCGGTACTGTTGTATCTGTGTTGCAGCTATGGAGATTGAGTTGGTTAGCAGCCTTGAAGTGTTATTTATTGTAGTATCCAGCCATTCGGGACTACATTTTCAGCAGTGTGGAAATCTTTGAGTTGAAAGCAGGGGTCTTTTGGGGTTTGAAATGTTGTCGAAGTACTGGAATTCTTGTAGTGATGTGCTTTGGAGTCTGTACTATTAGACAAAGCATACTTTGTTTTTCTTGCATTCATGACCATGGACATTTAATTATTTTAACCAGAGATTTTTAGCTGGATATGAAGAGGGAAAATTTGCAAAATTGGTTGTGAATTCTTCTAGTCTACCAGAATATGTGAAAATTTTTTGAGTAAAATGCAGGACAAATAATCCTCACGGCTAGTCCTTATTGCCGAAAGATAATTCAATAGAAGCTGAAATGCTAATTCATATGATTGTATCATGCATTGGGGATTTTTATGATCCACAATTCTTCAATCCTCACAAAAGATTGTCTCATGCATTGGAAATTTTTTATTTTAAAAAGTAAACTAAGCCTTAATCCCTAAACCCTAATCCCAAATTAATTACAATCTTCCTGTCTGCAACTGATATATGAAAAAAAAAAAAAATTTATTCGTAACAAAAAGAAGTTTCCAGAATGTTTTGTAAAATAAAGCGGACATTGAAGAATTTGAAACTCTTCGAGCTATTATCTGAGATGAAAACAGGTTGCTAAATTTCCAGCACTTCAGTACATGTAATTCTACAATGCTATCTTTACTACAGCGCAAAACAATGGCATAGAATTCAACACTTCTACAAAACTTTCTATGACAACGTGAATCATGAAAAAAGAACACGACCTCATGCAGCCACGCCATCTGGTTCACGCCTGGCAGCTTTACCCTTGCGATTCCAAATTGGAGTAGTCTCAATAAGCTTGTGTGGAACAAGCCTCTGCTCCTGCTTAGTTAGCTTACGGAAGTTGTGCACTCTTAGCCTGGCAATCTTAGCCTCCTCTTCAGGAGTTGTCTCCCTCACTACTACTGTCAGTCGACACTCTGGTCTCACTTTAATACCAGCTCTTCCCTTTGCATGGTAGGAAACTCTTTTCTTGAAAAATCCCTTTCCAACAAATGCCTCGGCTACATAAAAAGAGAAAACTAGGGTCGAGAAATAGTTCTAATATAAAGTCAGAAAGAATGTCCATTTTCATGACTTACCAACAAGAAGACGATCTGGATCCAACCCATGATTATGGATTGCATTTGCTCTTGCTGAATGAATAACCTGTGAAAGGCAAAAATATATACTTTACTCTCAAAAATTTTTGACAAGCCAACAAAGTTCAAGGATTAAGCACTGTTCCAAGGGACAGTTGCAACTCCATATGATCACTCCCCACAAATATTAAAAATGATTTCATTACCCCTGCATACTTCAGAAAGCATAACTCATTCCTCGGTTTTCCTAATTCCATAAGGAATATAGATTTCTTCTTTAATTGCTGAGTCCAGATTGTGAAAGTCTAGTTCAAGACCTAGACAAACTAAGGTTCCCATCTGATAAAAGTCAGCTTTATATGTTAATCCCTGAACAAGGTTCTCTCCTCCGACCCCCTACCTCTGCTCCCTTCTTTACCTTCGGTTTGCTCTTTTCCAGGGAAGGAGGAGAAAGAACTATGATTTAGATGAATCTAGCATCTCTTTCATAATAGGCGAGTAACAAGAAGTACAAAGGATGTCTACCTGGTATACAGTTTTTGTAGCTCGCTTTATTGTCACTTGCAACTGCATCAATGCATCTTCAACACGCATGCCACGAACTAATGCAGCAACCAGGTTGACCTTCTTAGGACTCTGAAACCAGCAAGCACAAATTTATCATATGAAACTGTCTGAATTTGTATTGTTCTATTCTTTAAAGTTGAAATTTAATTAATTATTCACTGAAGGAGCACTATATAAACACATTTTACATTGGTTGGATCAAAAAGAAAACCCGTGCATGGTCAAAGCCTTGCTCATTTCACTTTAATTGATCTATATCCTTATACTAACAACTAGCAGATGCTAACGATGCTGTTTTTCCTCGGTTCTTATTTTACCACACCCACATGTTCGTGCATCCTTCTAGCATATGGAAATATGCAATCTCTTAAGGAAAACATACTCACATGCAATTTAGCAAAAAAAAAAAAAATGAAAAAAAAAGAAGGAAACTGAGAGACGTCTCAATCACATTAAAGAAAAAGCATAAAAGAAAATGAAAACATGAATAAAGTTGATATATTGAAGGACGACTTGACAGCTAACTGAACCACATGAACATGGTTGCAACTGCAGTCATTAAGGTCACTTACAATTTCAAGAATTCAGCATAGAAACCAAAGTACATAATTAAGAAGCATCAGAAATGGTAAGTTTATTACAATTACTACATGGAGGACATGTGTAGTCACACATGTATATGCCAGACTTTATCCCATAAATATGCAACATTTAGTAGGATGCACAAACCCACCCCCCGCGGAAAAAAAAAAAAAAAAGAACAAACGAACGCCTACGTTGTGCATAGACACTCATGCATACAAAGCATAACCCAGTTACTAAGATCATGAACTCTCTACACATGTTATTAACAACAATGCAATGGTTTGGTGGTAGTAAACAAAGGAACATTTGGAACTTTCTACTATTTATTGGTGAATTCCAATTATTCATTGACAATGTAATTAGGATTTTTTATAACTTGTATTAATTCTCTATACATGTAAATTGTTCATAATATGTGACAAACACTCACAATTTTAGTTGAAAAGGGAATCCCAAGAGAGCTAAATTGAAAATTATGATGCACAGTAGAAATGCAGCTTCTCATACCTGTTTTATGTTCTTTAATACTGCTTGAACCTTTGCTGGTTTAGAGGCCACCTTCTGTTCTTCAGTTTTTCCACTGCTCAGTGGAGTTAATGCAGGGGTCAATGGTGATCGAATAGGTGTCTGCTCAGAAGAATCTGCTAATAATTTCCTTGAACTGGAGATGCCCTATAAAAAAAAGAAAGACAGAAAGGATTACGAAAATTGAAAGGAGAAAAGATGAAAAAGAATTTCTGCATCAGAAAAAATCCAACCATGAAGCATGATTAATATCAACTTATGTGCATCATCTCAATAAGTTATTGCAGACAAGACAACTCAATTCAAGGTGAAACTAAAAAGCCAAAACCATTAAAACAAGGATGAGAGCAGCGTGAAATTCAGAATGAGATAACAGTAAGAAAATGGAAAAATTAGTGGAGATGGCATTACCGACTGTTGCAGATAATGATAGAAAGGCCTTGAGATGTTGGCAGAAGGCGATTTCCATAACCTCTGTAAGCATGGTAGTTCACCTATAAAAGGTAATGCACATTATGGAACCCTCAATTTTAAACAAATGTTGGAGCACAGCAGATTGAAAATACTGCAAACCTAGCTCTTTCATACGTTTTTTGCTCATGATTTCTCCATTTTGAATGGGATTAATTCAGATTATCAAGTGTAGGTGCTTACATATGGATAGATATATGTATCATTACAAAATTCGTATGTTCTTTAAGAAGTGTCTATGTTGTGTTGGGTCCATGTTACCATTATGCATCTGTGTTTTAACTATGCGAGCAAAGATAAATTCCAAGAGAATCAAGACAAGGAAGCCTAAACCCATAGCTCATACATGGACACACATGCAAGGTCTTAGTTGGAGGTTTTAAGATTTACCATGTAATAGAGATGACTCCTTGCAGGACGACGAAGATGATGAAAAATTTGCGACAGCATAGTAATTATGCTCCACTCTTTTCCCAACCTGGCGAAGTAAGGACTGCAGATGTCTCTGCCAACCCACCATGGCTGTAAGAACTACATTAAACAAACAAACCTTCAACTCAAAAATCACTCATTATCATCAAAATTCAAAACGAAGCGATCACCCATGAAAAAAATTTCAACATAGTGCTTACCATATGGAGAGCTAACATGAAAAGATTGTTACTTTAATCATAATCCTTAAACAATCATCCGAAGAGCTAACAGAAAGGAAGAGCGAAGGAACTCTCCAAATGCCAATAACAAGAACACATAAAGCAAAGCAAACAAGACTACATGAAACTTATATAAATTAAGCAAAATGAACGGAGACCTTCCTAAAACCCTAAGACCATTATTATAGGTAAGTACACAGAATAATGTTAGTAAAATCAAATTCTATTTCAGTTTCCCAGATACTAAACTGCAGCCAAACGCGAGGGTTAAGTGAATGAATCGATTGCATTTGTTTCCCTTTTTTTTTTAATTTACAATTTCCTTCGGTTTCTTGAGAAACAAACAGAAAAGGCTGAGATTCTGAAATAAGAACAGCAGATGATTACCTGACCAGCGAAATCTCCACTGATCGATACAAGAAAAACATAAAATGCAGCGAGTAGCTTTAGCTCAGAGAGTTGTCCTTCTGCTTGTGCCTGTGCTTAAAACCCTCTTCTGTTTGGGCTTCAATTACCCAATAAAATTAAAATGAATCCAAAAATTGTACATTTAAGTAATAAATTTTAAAAAAAAAATTAAAATTCAGGAATTTTTGGGGTAAATCTTGAAAAGTTTAAATATTTATAATAATTTTGAAAATATAATATATTTTTAAAAATTTTATTTTTTCATTCGACAATTTAATTTATAATATATTTTTATTTAAAATTTGAAAACTTTAAATAATTTTTTAGAGTATTATTAAATATTTTTTGAATTTATTTTAATATAAATTTATTAAATAAATAATTTGAGTATTAAACACTCATAACTTGTAACTAATTTATTTATTTATGTAATTATAAAAATAATGGTATAATGGTAAAATATCTTGACCCGACATAAATTATTATCCTATATATATATATATATTTATTTATTTATTTATTTAATTATAAAATTACATACACATATTGTACATTATATTTATTTGAATCAAATTTGCAATACTATTGGAAAGTTAAAATCAAGATTTCCTAATTACTTTTTTTATTGTACTCTTTTTGGGCTCTTTACATATCGATTGCCCAAAAAAATTATAGAATACCAGCAGTAACAGGATTCCTT
This sequence comes from Mallotus repandus, assembly GCA_949671775.1. Taxonomy (NCBI): domain Eukaryota; kingdom Viridiplantae; phylum Streptophyta; class Magnoliopsida; order Malpighiales; family Euphorbiaceae; genus Mallotus; species Mallotus repandus. The sequence continues at coordinate 10,753 of CATIWM010495157.1, forward strand.
TTTCATGCTTTAGTCTTAAAACATTGTGTAAATATATATATATATATATATATATATATATATATGTATATATAAGCACAAAAGCTTATGAAACAGCTTGTGTTGTAAAAGCTCTTGTTTTCAGATCTCATAACAATATTTTCTTTTTCAAAATTGTTCTTCTAAGTTGAAGAAAATTTCAAGAAAATCATAACATTATTCTTCTTCAAGTTTCAAGAGTTCAAGAAAATTAATTTCAGGGAAGTTGCAAGAAAATAATGGCACGAGGGACGGGGCGCAAGGAGATAGATATAAAGAAAATTCTTGCAAGAGTCAGATGAGGCTACTTTCACCAAGCGAAGAAAAGGGCTTTTCAAGAAAGTTGATAAATTTTGCAAGCCTTTTTGGTGCTAATGCTGCTGTTTTTACATTTTCTCCATATGGTACTCCCTATGTGTTTGGAGTTCCTACTAAAGATTCCATCATCGATTGTTTCCTTGTAGAAAACCCTTTGCTAGAGTGCGTATATCCGGATAATGATCATGATGAGCATTCTTGTGTTGTAAGCATGAGTGGTGGTGGCAGTGATCAAGAATGTGATAAAGATAATGCATTTTGTAATTGGTTGGAGGAGTCCATGGAGGGATTGGAATTGAATGAGGATAAACAGCATAAGGATTCGCTCTTTCAGTTTAAGAAGAATGTTGTTGATAAGCTTCAAGATGTGCTGCAGATGAAAAAAGTAGTTGGTTTCAGGAATTTCCTTTAGTAAAAAACTGTAGTCTTTTTATAGTTTTTCTTCATTTTTTCACCTTATTCTATCCATAATAATGCATAATTTTTTCAAGAAATTTTTCATGGGGTCAAAAATAATGTCTCCATTGAAGAGCAGAACCATCACAACCACCTACCCACTAATGTCTCCATTAATGATAAAGTTTGGAACTTTGGATGACAACCACAAGAACGACAAAATTAATTAAGATGGGATCATAAAGAGATGATGTATCATTTAGCAAACAAAAGTAAGAAGAATATAATCTTAGCGAACTTGACAACATTTGTATATTGTTGCTTAAAGATAACGCCTGGCACTCAGCTAATGAAGCCTAACTCTGTCTAATTGGCATACCATCCAACCACAGCATTTATTGCAAAACATATTGTTACCTGTCAATAATCCGTAATTTTAATTCAATTACCCACATAACAAACAGTATCAACCGCCCAAAATTTTATGCAGCGGTTGTTACACTGCCACGAAACAGGCTGTCCAAAGATCAGCATAGAAGTCCACCTACCCTAGGTCCACAACTTAACGTCAACTTTACTGGTGGTTAATATTCTTTTGAATTACATTTTTTTTGTATTTTTGTGGGAAAAAGTGAATCTTTTCTGCTAATATGTCTGGAATTCGTCAAGTTCAAGAAGAGTCCATGTTCTTTACCCTTCTGGGTAGTCACGCATCAGGTGCCTTTGTCTGGCTTGTTATCATGGTTTCTTCCTTATTTCACACACATATATATGTATATATATATATATATATATATATTGAGATCTGCAACAGCATAGTGAGGAATTTTATAATTGCTTTCTATTGTAACTCAGGCTATCGTTCAGAACTCTGAAAGGCCAAGAAAAATTTAAGTTCTTGCCAAAGAGCTTCATTTGAGGTAGATTTGTTTTTAAATTATTAATCTTGCAGGTACTTTTCCTTTGTCATTTTCTGCTTTATTATTACTACATACTGCTTTCTTTATGAGGCTGATTTTGCTTTCATCTGAGAAAAGTTTGTGGCTTTTGTCTCCCGAACTTTGATTGGTGTTTGTTTCCTGTTGGCTTGTGTTTGTGATTTGATGCTATAGTTTTGCTTGAGTCCACATGTGGATTTTGATATTGGTTGATACAGTGATATACTTAGAATTCGATTGCTAAGGCAGTCTGTTTGTCAGCTTTTTTATGCAAGAATTTTCATTTCATACCTTTGTATTATAGTAAAGTTTGAATTTATTTATGGCTGTATGTCTAAAGAAGTTATTACTATTGAATAGTGTCTTATTTTCTTGATTTGACACCTTCTCAAACTCAATATGTTTAAAAAACTGATCTTGTTTTTGGAATTTTTCTGTTCTTTTAAAGTGTTCTAAAGGACAATCAGATAATATTTTTTCGTTCCAAAATGCTTATTAATGGCATATTTTACTAATATGAGTTGATAGAAATTCACAGCTGGGTCAATTTACTATTCCAAATTTCAGATAGCAGTCTTTACTCGCTTGGAGATGCCAAGATGGGGAAAAGTCTGAAGATCTCAGAATACAGAGAAAAGCTTGACAGGACACTGGCATCCCCAGAACTTACAAATTATGATGCACTTAAAACCCTCATCAAGAATCAGCTCCTCCAGTCTTCACTTAATGAAGATGAAGGCTTGTATCTGCATACACTATCTTTTTTATTCCTTAAAACACCAGCTATGATGCTTTCAATACAACCTTTTTCGGGGGGATTTCCTTACAACACTTTAATTACTAATAATTGTTAAAATAAATGGCATTTGCCAGACACTCAAAATTTTTACTTATGTCTCTGCAGGATGTAGTGAGAATGTAATTGAAAGGAAGACCAATGAAGTTTCCTTTTTTCTTGACATGTTGAGGAGTGCTACTGTTAGTGACCATGAGACATTAAAAACTGGTCAGACATCACATAGTGAATGGAAAGTATGCATTCTGTTTCTGTTTGTTCTCTTTTCAGCTTCTCTTGGATTCCTATACTTAGCAATTCTCATTTGTGAAACATATAGACAAATTTTCTCTTTTTCTCTTGTTCTTTTTCCACTCCCTCTCCTTCTGCTGCTCTTTTATTTTTCTATTTAAATTTTTTGTTTTACATATTTAGCAAATGCTGTCCAAATATTGAGTTTGCTAGAGCTTGGTTTTCTTGACAGTTAAAAGATGACAACGAAGAGTACCGTGTCATGTATCGCCCAGGGCCTCATGGTACTCCACTTCATACATTACTTGTTGAAGGCTATGTAGATGGACCTCTTGATACTTGTAAGCTTGGGAAACTGTGCACTAAATTTTGAGCTTCATGTTACGGTTACAAGCAGAGAGTAGTCAATTATTTAAGCCATTGCTGTACATATTAAAGGCTTGTTGATACTGATAGATAGCATATTATATTGCAGGTTTGTGCATCTCTTGGGAGACAGCCCTCTACAGGAAATGGTAAGAATTGTTTCCATTTACATTTTGGCTTCATTCCTTAATTTGCATTATCTATGGAGGGAATTTCATGAATTTATGGATCGACATAAATAAGCATGTTGTCAGTTTAATTTGTTCTTTATGAGTGCATAACATTGTTGCAGTATCCACAAGATATTAAGAATTTTTTTTTTTTTCATTTTAGCTTCATTCCTTAAACATCATCTGTGGAGGGAATTTTATGAATTTATGGATTAACATAAATATGCATTTTGTCAGTTTAATTTTTTCTTTGTGAGTGCATAACATTGTTGCAGAATCCACAACATTGTTTCATTTTCTTCTTTTCCTCCTCCTCCTCCTCCTCCTTCTTCTTCTTCTTCTTTTTTTTTTTTTTTTTTACATGCCTTCAATCAATCAAGGGTTACATGTTTTAAGATGAAGAGTACTCTCATGCTTCTTTACCGTGGATTGAAACTCACTGTAGTTGGCTGATATTTCTTTTTATGTAATTTCTCCCAGGTGGCCGCAGATTAGTTTCCCACCTTTTAAAATTACTAGTTGCAAATGTTTGCAGAAGGTCCGGATTGATGAACATGTATCATTACTGAGGTTTGTCCAGCCTAAACCATTGCAGTTGTTTAAAAGTCACCTGTTGGATTCCTTTGCTCAAATCCCACAACTTAAAAGGCTGATTTATCCTTAAAATTTTGGAAGAAAGGGTGAAGATAACTTGGCCGCTATCAGCTAGGGAGGCTGTTGTACACTACTTTTTATTTGAATACCTCAAAGATGGCTTGGTTGTTGTTCTTGTGAACTCGGTAATCCCTTAAAATTATTGAATTCTTTATCTTTTCAGTTGTGATTTCTTTTTTAGCCTTAGATTTGAAAATTCAGCTAAATTTTGATTGAAGCTAAACAAGCAAACTTCACTAAAATGTTGCTTTCAGATTTCAGATTCAGAGAGCATTGACAAAAGTACTCATGGATTTAGCAGGGATGGGATCCCTGAAGCAAAGGACGTGGTAAGGATTGATTTAGTGGGAGGCTTTGCCATACAGAAAGTTACCTCAGAGAGAAGTTACTTCCGGTGAGGTTTTAAATTTAATTATTAGATATATAAAAGAATCCCTCTATGATTTAAGATATGCAGACATCATAAGTTATATAAAACAAATCCAACCCAGTTTGGAATAAATGGAAAAATAACTTTACTGGGATTAACTAAATCTCAATTCAGCAAGGTTATTGTCCCATTTTGTCTTAGTAAAGGTAAGGATCTTTGCAGCTTAAGCAAGGGGATTGCTAATCAGAAAAACTAAAATAAGTAGATACTATTTTGTACATTCCTGTTACATGCTTTGAAAAGTCCAAAATTTTTCAGGACTATCGGAACTGTGGATTTGAAGCTGGACTTTGTCCCTCCATCCCTTATAAACTTCATCTCAAGGCAGCTTATTGGAAGTGGATTCAGACTTTATCAAAAGGTTGTATGCATTCTTCAATGATACTTTTTCATGCATTTGTAGAGTCAGAGCATTTTTGTGCTTTGGATGGTATGTAGCCTATGGGACTAAGCCTAGCCTTTCAACTCTTTAAAGGTTTAAGAGCTCTTGTGGTATTACTAAAATTGGCACCAGAAAAGTTGGGGCTGTCTTGTGGTCAAGCTGCTAAGATAGCAACAAGGCCTTGGATTGTCTAATCCTTTGACCTGAATAGATAAATGTGCGGAACTTAGGGCATATTAGGATGTTCTGATGTTTCATACCAATAGAATCTGCAACTGACAGCAAATAATCATCTATCCTTGCATTCTCATTTAGAAATGATTCCTCTTCAACTGTCTTTTCTTACATCCAATCTCTAATCTAGTACAGGCAGTGGCTTCTGTGTCCAACTATGATGAAGATTACAACAAAGCATTGGAAGATCCAATGTATGCTCGAATACACAAAGCTCTCTATACTACTGTTGAGCCAAGTGAGACCTCAGAGAGGAAAGAACTCACGAATGATGCCTGTCCTCCTTTACAAGAGGAATCTATTAGAGACATGCACAAAAGCTTGGTAGATAAGAAGCAGAAAGCTCAAGGGATTGAGGATGCAATTGAATCTGTGCCAGAGAATGAACAAGTTTCAGACAAGAAAACTTTTTCTGAGATTGAGGAATATGAAGTTCATGAGAGTGAAGAAAGCAGACAGTTGAAAGATGAAATCAGTTGCACTGAAGAGGAAGTTCATAGCAGTTACTGTTCAATTGAAATTTTGCAAAATACTGAAATGGCTGCAGATAAGAAAGTATTTGGTGAAATTGAGGAAGAAGAGAGTGAATTTAGTATAGACTTAGAGAAAGATGGTGGAAGTATAGGTCAAACATTAAGTTATAAAGTTGCACAGAAAAGTCCTGTGAACTGTAAAACAAATATTATGCTTAGTCCTGAGGTAGAACGAGCTTTAAATACTTTAGAAAAGGCCATTTCTTTGGTCCGGGAGCGTGGATTTAATGGTCTAGGCAGATTTTCCTCTGTGTTAGTCAATGAAGACATTTCAAATATACAAAAGAGTGCAAACAGGAGCTCAACTGTTGCAGTCAATGGTGAAGTACCTTCGGATTCTGAGGTCCATGTTGAAGTAACTGAAAAAGGAAGAATTGTGGGGAGGACCTCACATGAATCCAAGAATAGCTCAAGCAATCGCGATGTCAGGTATTTTCTGTAATAATAGCAATGGCGATGATGATGGTAAAACTGATCATTTAAATTCTATGATCAGCAATATTTTTGATCCAAATCATAATGTACTTGTGTCAATCCCATTCGCATTTTGTTTTTCTATCTTTCATGTCAGTGTCTTTGCTTAGCAAAGATCTCTTATTCTTGCAGCAAATCATAAGCCCTCTCTGTTGTATATGTTAGCAGGCGAACAGGATCAAATTCTTTCACAAGGGAAGTAAACCATAACAAGATAGCACCAGTATCTCCAGAACAGTATCCTTCACTTCCCAATGAAAGTAACCATGTATTGGGATCTTCTAAAGGTGTGATAACAGACCTATCAATAATGGACATAACATCAGGAGACGAAAAGCAAATACACATAGAGGCAAATGGCATTCACGAAAATAGTTTGCAAGAAGAGAAAAGATTGAGCAGGCAGAGAAACCGTAGATTGTGTTGCTTTGGGGTTTTTAATGGGTAAATGATGCCTTGACGGAAAAGAAATCAAGATGAACAAAGAGGCCAAGATTGTGTTGGCCTCCATAGATGAGTTCAAAAGTGCATGGATTTTATATTTGTATGAAATGTACCATTCTGTAATATTTATTTTTGGTTTGTCAAAGAGATGTTAAGCATTATAAAATAATTATTTGTATAGTCTATTATATAGATGCATTGCCATATAAATCCAAGAAAAATAATTGAAAATTCGCAAGAAAAATAATTGAAAAATCTTCTTTGGCAGCAGTTTGACGGTTTGTGTTTCTTGATGTATTAAAGTTACCGGCATGCAACTACCATTTATTGGCTAAAATTTTAATTTCGGGTGTATATATATATATATTGAAAGACTTGTTTTTTTATAAAATTTATTCGGTATAAATTTTAAAATATTCAGAATTTTTATAATTATCAGATATTGAAACATTAAATGCAAAAAATAATAAAAATATAAAGTTTGGTATTAGTTGCAATATGGTGAGAGACTGAGGATTTGAATTAAATTGTAAGTGTTGTAGTTAATTATTTATTTATTTAGTTAAGTGGTATCATAAATTTAAGTCGTAATATATAAAGTTGTATTAATTTAGTTATTAGAAGACTTTTACCCTGGATAAAGTGGTGGTTTATAAAAAAAAAAATGTCTATTTATTTATATGTTGAATATAATGTATTTGAAAGGTTTATTGGTGTGAAAAATCCAAACATTTGCAATCCTTCACAGTTTTATCCTAACCTTTTAGTTTTGGCCAAATATTCCCATTTAACAAATATTTAGCAATTTTAGCACCTATATTTTTTTTGGGTTAAAATTTAATAAAATTGCTGACTTGACATCTTATAAAATGTCAAATCTACCATTTTTAATTTTCTAAATCTATAATATTCTATTAGTATAAAAAAAGTCTTAACATTTGAAATTTTTGGCAATTTTTTCAACTTTTAAATTTTCATAAAATATCTTAATTTGGCCAATTTTTAAGCACAAAAAATTATTTATTTAAAATTCAATAAAATACCGATACAATAATAAAAGAATTAAATTTACTTATTGAGAAATTATTCCACCCATCTAAGATCTCATCCCATAATCTAAAGAATCACTATAAGATAAAGTTTCATTTTGTGTTTATAAAACGGATAGTCTATAGGTTTGGAAAGAAAGAAATTCACTAATCTTTTTGCAATTAAATACCAAGAAACCAAGTTCTTATACCAATTGCGGGACTATAGAGGAGGTGAATAGGGCTAATTGAGGTAACAAATATGAACAAGAATAATAATAAAAAAACATTAACAAAGACAAGATCAAACACAAGAATACAAATGATTTTAGGGAGTTTGAATTCTCAACAATCTTATGATCCCACCTAACTTATCCCTAAGTTAGGATCTTATTCCCAAGATTGATTCCAAAATAGTGTTTTCAATGGCTCACACCAAACCTTGCATAGAGTATTTTTCCAAGGCTCAACACTAACCTTTCACCAAGTGTTTCAAGGCTTACACTTAACTTATTCCTAAGTGTTTTTAATGTAGCGGAAGGTAGATAATTGCAAAAATCATTGATTCTAAGGAATACCGATTCGCAACCTTCAAACCCCTATTGATTCTATCGAATTCTAGGGAATTTGGGGAAAAAAAAGTCTATGATTTTATTAGAAATCAAAAGCCGTCCAAAAACAAAGCAGAAATAAGCTTATATACCAAAAGTAAACCCTAAATAAACTCCTAATAAAAATAGGTAAAATTACTAAAATAGAAAAACAGCAATTTGAAGGCCCAAACGTGCGAATTTGGCCAAAATCCATAGGGCATCACAAGCAAAACTAGTGACTTTGAATCAATGGCCCATTTCCACCCAAAATAGCCACTGAAAACGCTGAAATCCGACACTCGGAACTTCACTTTAATTACTAAACTGCTACTGCCAAACTTTATCCAATTTGTCTAAGAACTCCAAAGCTTGTTCTTGGACCACATCAGTTTTCAAGTCTCACACTTAAATCTTCCCAATTGAGTTTTTAAGGTTCGCTCATAACCTTTAATAATAAGTGTTCTTCATAAGGGCTTAACACTAACCTAACAATTTGATAGTTCCTCATTTTTCACAATTTTAAAACTCTAAAATGAAAAACCTATCTCTACCACTCTCAAACTCTCTTCAAGAGTTTGGTTACAATAATAAATACAAAGAAAAAAAATTTCAAAACAATAAATTTCACATTTAATCTTTCCAAAAAAACTTCTTAATCATTTTCAATGTGTTTTGAGGAAGTATTTATAGCTAGAGACTCAAATTCTAGTTGTTGGAGTCAAGCCAAAATGTCCACACCTTTTTCTTCTTTATTTAATATTTCTTTCACTTTTTACAGCATTTAGCATGCTCACGATCAAGAGGATGCATGTCAGATCGTGGAGAACAAAGATGTAGATGTTGCTTATACAAACTAGCAGTTGGAAGTTACGGAGTGAAGGCCACAAAGCTTGCTCACAATTGTGAGTAAGATCGTGAAGAGGACTGCCTTAGATTTGTTCTTCAAGTTCTTAAAACCTTAGGATTATGACGGGCTTCCTCACAATCATGATGGAGATTATGAGAAAGACTTAAATATTGGCTTTACTTGTCTCCTTTAAGATCATGAAAATGCTCACAATCGTGATGTCACTTGTGAGCATCCCTGTTTTCGTGTTTTGATCACATTTTTAGTTCCATAACTTCATCCATTAAGCATGCCTTACTTATAATTAAGATACATTCTTAAACATACATAATAGCAATAAAAATTAAGGTTGATTTTAGATTGATCAACACAGTGATCATAAAGAATCAATATCAACACCTTTTATTTAATTTTGATCAAATAATTTAAATTGAAATATCATTTTCACAATTAAAAATGGGATAAAATTGTCAAAAGTTACAAACATTTGGATTTTTTTATGCCAACGGACCTTTATGGAGTTTACAATATAAAAAATAAAATTATCATTTTATAGATACCACACTAGCCTTTTTCCTTTAATTTTGACTAAATATTTATTTGTGCTAAAATTGTTAACAAATGGATGAAATTGTAAAATTTTTGCCAAAAAAAAAAATTGAATGCTTTTTTGAACTAAATGCTAAGAGCATAGTTCTCATAAGGGGTTAAGGGCCAAAGTAGCAATTTGCCCCCTAAACTATCATCTAAGGTGCAATTAACTCCAAATTTAACTTTTTGGGCTATCAAACCCAAGGAAATGTAAATTTTGGCAATTTGCCCCGAATTCTAGTTCAAAGTGGAGAGTGTACTGCACTCTCTCATTAAATTAATTACTTCTCATTAAAATGATTATTTACATTAAATAATAATTAGTTATAATTCTGCGCAATAAAATTATTAATCCAAAAATTTGATAAGTGTCCACTTTCATATTTGAGTATTCACTTAAAAAATTAATGTGTTAAATTATTAAAAATCCTAATTTTTTATTAAAAATAAAACATTTTTAATAGTTATTTAATATTATTTTTTAACTAAAATACCATTATACATATTTCAATACTACTCAAATTCTAAACTATGTATATATTACGTATTTTTCTACCTTAAATCATTCAAAATATTTTTTCTAAATCATTAAAAAATTTATAGTAATTACATAATATTCTTTCTAGTTATGATTCTGCGCAATGCGCAGACTGTGAAATAAAATGATATAAATAATTTAAATGAAATAACAACTAAATAAATTAAAAATAAAATATAAATAAAATAAATTACATTAATTTTCTTTTTTTAATTTTTGTTGCCATAATTTTTTAGTTATAATAAAATTTGTTTTTAGAATTATTAAATTAGTTTTTTTGAAATAAAAAATTATTAAAATAGTATTGAAGTATGTATAATAGTGTTTTAGTTAAAAAATAATATTAAGTAATTACAATAATTTTTTTAATTTTTTAATGGTTTAGAAAAAATATTTTGAGTGATTTAAGTTAGAAAAATAGATAATATATACATAATTTTAGAATTTGAGTAGTATTAAAATATGTATAATAGTATTTTAGTTAAAAAATAATACTAAACAACTACTAAAAATGTTTTATTTATAATAAAAAATTAAATTTTTAATAGCTTAACACATTAGCTTTTTAAGTGAATACTCAAATATAAAAGTTGATACTTATTAAATTTTTAGCTTAATGATTTTAGGACTCATGATTTAATATATACTAGTCATGAATCCACGTGATGCGCAGACTATAAAATAAAATTATATAAATAATTTGAATAAAATAATAACTAAATAAATTAAAAATAAAATAATTTTATTTTCTTTAATTTTTGTTGTCATGGTTTTTTAGTTATAATAAGATTTGTTTTTAGAATTTATTAAATTATTTTTTTGAAATAAAAAATTTTTAAATTAGTATTGAAGAATGTATAATAGTATTTTAGTTAAAAAATATTATTAAGTAATTACTATAATTTTTTAATTTTTTAGAAAAATATTTTGGGTGATTTAAGGTAGAAAAATACGTAATATATATATAATTTTAGAATTTTAGTAGTATTAAAATATGTATAATAGTGTTTTGGTTAAAAATAATAATATTAAATAACTATTAAAAAGGTTTAGAAAAATATTTTGAGTGATTTAAAGTAAAAGAATACGTAATATATACATAATTTTAGAATTTGAGTAGTATTAAAATATATATAATAATATTTTAGTTAAAAAATAATACTAAATAACTATTAAAAATGTTTTAATTTTAATAAAAAATTATGATTTTTAATAGCTTAACACATTAGTTTTTTAAGTGAATACTCAAATATAAAGGTGTACATTTGTCAAATTTTTAACTTAATGATTTTAGGACTCAAAATTTTATATATATATATATATAGATTATTAAAGCATTAAATCAAAAATCAATCTCAAAAAAAAAAAAATCCTTTACTCGCAGCAACCTCTTCTCCCAACGAACACCATTGCCGCTTCTCTCAGTAAATGCAGCCGCTGCCTCTCGCTACTACCTCTCCTCTCCTAAAGATTAGCACTCATCTCTCCTCTCCTAGCAAATGATATAGCACAAATATGCATACTTATTTATGAGTATTTTAGTAATTATGTTATTTGTTTTGCTTGTGATCTTGTGTTTTTATGTTCTTAGTATGTGATTTCTACCTATCAAATGCGTTTTAGGTTTGTTTGTATGTTTTGATATATTTTTAGGCCGAATGATCATTGGAAAAGGCTTGGAATTGGTTAAAACAAGTTGGAAAGCAAAAAGACTCATTTTTGGAAGATTTGAGACTGTCACGAGTCATTACGGAGAGCTTATGTAACGAGTCGGCACCTAGGAACGACTCGGCACAGGGACAAAAGGCCTAGAAGATTATGGATTGAGCAGTTTTCGTATTTCGGTCATAACTTACTCTACAGACATCCAAATGAGGTGATTCAAGTTGCGTTGGAAAGATGACTCAAAGATCTAGAATTTCATGAAGGAAATTTCTAGAGATAAAGTCATTTAGATAGACAAAAATACCCTGGAAGTTATGTATTCTGTATAGGGTTGTAACCCTTCATGTTAAAAGGTGCCTTTCTATTTTGTAACTTCTTGTAACCACCTCTAAGGCCTATATATATGGGTCATTAGTGCCTTGTGCCAAATACATGGAGATATATAGAGACAATATACATATATTTTTTAGATAGATTTATGCAAGGGAGATCATTTTCAGCTAGAAGATAATTAAAAGGGGTTTTATTAACTCAATCTCTTCTCTTCTATATTGTTTTTTTATTGTCTCTTGATTTAATTAACCATTTGTATTGGCTAAGTATTTTGAGGAATTGCAATGTTGATTGAATAAGGATTACATATTCATGCTTGATTATTTGATTTGAATTCAATTAGTACAGAATATTGTTATGTATGCTTGATCACCATATGTAACTTGTAAATTGGCTTATTTACAACGAGAGTTGGAATATTCCATTGGAACTTTGATTGGATTCACTTAAGTAATGAATTCACTTGGAGACAAGGAATTCATCTTAAGGGATATTTATTAGTTTTACTTGTGTTTCCTTGTCTATCTCTACAATGAACCGAGAGCACTTGTAGACTCTAGATGGGAATATCCTAACCTGACAACGAGAGTTGCTTTTTAGGATTTGTTTGGTATAATGTCATTTATGGTTTCTTCCTATCTCTACAATGAACCGAGAGGACTTGTAGACTCTA
>CATIWM010495159.1:0-38206 GCA_949671775.1 Mallotus repandus
TAAAAATATTAAAATAGTAAAGGTGACATTTTTACCATAAAAATGTAAACTTTATGATAAAAAGGCTAACTTTACTATAAAAGGTATAAATGCAATAAAAATTATAAAAATACCAAAAAATATTAAAAATACAGAAATAGACATGTAAATATATTAAAAATATTAAAATAGTAAATGTGACATTTTTACCATAAAAATTGAGACTTTATGATAAAGGCCAAATTTACTATAAATAACATAAATACTACAAAATTGATAAAATGCCTTAAAAATAAGGAAAAATGCAATAATAATAATAATAATAATAAATAAAATACTACAGTAATAAAAAAAATTAAAATGAAGCAAAAATAATAATAATAATGCTAACTTTACACTAAAATACCCATTTTTACATAAATTGAGAAAAAAAATGCAAAAATGATGGAAAAATGCGAATATGAATGCAAACACTTCTGAATCCGTCCCGAACTTCCTTCTCCTTCTACATATCTTATTCACAAACTTCAAATTACAACTTTATCACAATAATAAATATTTACAATAAAATGAATAAAAATGTAAGAAAATGATATAAAATGATAGAAATAAGATGGACAAGATGAAAAAAATGATATTTTTAATTAAAAATAATTGGGAGATCCTTAGATAGACCGGGTTATTACCCTTGACGTGTGCTTTAACAAAGATGTGGTTGTGTCTAGATTTAATGGTCTAAATCCTAAGACAAATTGATTTGTTGGTTTAAGTGTTTGGGAAAAATGAGTCCCCAAATGTTTTAAGAGTAAGAAAGAGTCTTTTTTTTTAGTGTCCAAATTATGTCTAGGGTTTCCAAAATTAAAAGAGAAAAAATCCCCTAAAAAAATCAAAAATTACTTTTTATGTAGAAAAAATTAATTCAGAATGGTCAACCAACGAGTGTGGGTCACTGACCCACGTGCGTAGATCAAGCACCCACTCCCGTGGGTTGAAATTGAATAACCCACGGAAGGTGGGATTTATTCCCACAACAATGGCCAAATGCAATTCCTTTTTATTTTTTTATTGTTTTTCTTTCTTCTTTTGACTTCTTTTTTGTCTTTTTCTTTCTTTTCTTTTTTCATTTATTTTTTTCTTTTCTTTCTCTTTTTTTTCTATTTTTTTCTTTTTTCGTTCTCTGTTTTTATTTCTCTTTTTTTAGTCCGGGTCAAACTCAAACCTTTTGATTTTTGGGATTTTTCAGGGATCTTTGGACAATGAGGTTCAGTTCAAGGATTTCTCTTGGGTATTTTTTTGGTTTCTTTTGGGTATTTTTTTCAGTTTGAGCACGCTTAAGAAAACTCATGAAGGAGTTTTCCCCCTATCTGACTGATAGGAATATTTCATCATCAGATTTTTGGGGAATTGTCAAAATTTAGGTATCAACAATGACACTTTGTATGAACTTGCACTTGAATTTTACACAACTTTTAAATTTGTGGATAAGGATAAGCAAGTGTTCTCATGTAGACTTTTTGGAAAAGAGTTTCATAACGATTTTGAACTTATGTCCTATGTTTTAGGGTTTTCAAATGTAGGACTTAAACAACCTCCAAGAGAATTTGACATGCTTTCTTTTTAGAGAAGAATCACGAAGGATAGTAGTTTTAGTGAGAGAGATATAATGGTTAATGGTTTAATTAAAGATCATGCTTACTTGTTAATGCAAAAATTTATGGCGCATAATATCTTTGGAAAACAAGATAGTACTAGGGTTTCGAAAGATGAACTTTTTATGTTATAGTGCATGCATACTAACACTAGAGTTTTTAATGCTAATTTTGTTGTCCAGACTATGTGGCATGTTGTACAAGCAATGAGAACAACTCTCTTCATAGGACATATTAGAGCAACCTTGAGTCAATACTTTTCTACATTAAATGTGTCCTGCTCTACTAAAGGAATAGGAGTCCTCAAATCAAAGACTTTAAGTGAAAGGACACTCATCTACATTGATATCATCACTGAATGGAGGACACTGAAAGAGGTTAAGAATAGAAAATGCTATTTGCTGCGCCAATATCCTTTGAAGTAATTGAACAAGTCTTTTTCAAAAGAGGATGATGAAAGCAAAGGAAGTAGCAATGAGTCTGGGCTAAAGAAAAGAGCCATGAGCAGTGAAGCAACTACAGAGCAAATGGTGCTACTTCGATTGGATATATTAGAATTAAAGCCATATGCCAGGTTGGATAAGCTCCAAATCATGATAGACGATTTTCAAAAGCATGAGTGAGTTATTTCAAAAGACTTAAGAAGCTCATAGAGACCACTAATTCCAATAATTCCTCGCCTCTACCACCAAATATAAAAAGGGGAGATCTTTCTTAAACTTTTACTTTCGTTTTATTTTATTTTGTTTACTTTTATTTTTTATTTAGTAGAATGAAAGGGACATGCATTTCATTTTGTTAAGTCTTTTTTTGCATTTAGTATTAGGATCCATTTCATGCGTAACACTTGAGTTTTTGAAACCTATTCTTAAGTAGAACCTAATTCATTAAATATAGTTTTCTTGAAAAGATGTGGTAAACTTCATTTAATGTGAGTTTGGACTTTTAAGATTAGGCTAATGATTTGTGGTTAGGGGCTTTTTAACCTTTAATGAACTTAATGCTCACTTCTTAATTGAGTGATTGAACTTGGAGTATTAAATTCAGAGAAAGGTGTTCGTAGGTAGAGATTTAAAATTCAACTTTAAAGTTAGCCAACTCTTATGTATTTGGTTTTTATAAAAAGAAAGAAAAAGAAATAAAAGCGAGATGGAACATAAAATGCTCTCATTTAAAAGGAGCTAAAACTTTAAAATTATAAATCTCTATATGCTCCTTCTACTCCAATGCTCTTAAATAGAGTGTGAGTATTCAAAGGACCCTTTGTGAGGTATCCACACCGAGTAGTGCAGGAAAGGTAGGGGATACTAAAATTGGGAAAACTTATGTTGAATAAAATAATAAATTGCTTAAAAAGTGCCTTATGCATAAAATTTTAGATTAGCCAAGTTTTGAATTAATCTTTATTTGCTTCCGTCTTTCTTTGATTTTAATTTTTCATTTTCATGAATTAAATTGAGAAGTTTGCTCCTTACATGGTTATCTAGCATGTCTTTAACCTCGAGTTATTATTTTAATTTTGGTGTTTTTAAGCTTTATATTAAGTGAAGATTGCTATAGCTAGTTAAGTCAAAACTACACAATGACTTGAGTTCTTTTTAGGAATTGGGTGTTTTCATATTTTGCTTGAGGACACGCAAACGCTCAAGTGTTGGGAGTTTATAGGCGCGAAAAATAGTAGATTTTGAGCACTAATTAGTTGAGTTTTAGGTGTTAAAATGTCTAGAATAGTTTTGAATATTGGCATTATTTACTTAAATTCCTTAGAACATAGGTTTTTATAATTTGACTTAAATTTTGGTTGTTTTTAGTTTAATTTTGATGCTTTTAGGTTGTTTGGATAGGTGTGCTCAAGTTTGGATCAATGCAAAAGGAGTCTAAGTGAGAACTTAAAGAGAAAAGCTCAAAATCTCTATGAAAATAAGACGAAGAGGCATATATGGCCGTGTATGGGTGTGCACTGTTGTACCTAAGCCTAGAAAGACTACTTTGCGGAATTGAATAGATGCACAGCTGTTCATATGGGTTTGCATAGCCATACCTAATCTAGAGAAGTTCAGAGCCTGTTGGTGCATGACTATGCACATGTGTGTACGCAACCATACTTCATTCGTTGACTTCTGAAGATGCAGTGATGCACAACCATGCACTTCGAATAATTTCAATTATGGAAGTTTATTTTTAGGGTTTTTGAGAGACAATTATAAATAGTTTGAGGTTGGCTGGTCTGAAAAATAACTGAGTTCATTTTCATTTTTCAATAGAATAATTTTATTTTCATTTTTATTTGGATTTTGCTATTTGCTCAAGGATTATTAAAAGTAGAGGATTGAAGAACAATTGCAATCATATTCAAGAGAAGAAGAATAAAAATGGTTTTTTCCTTCTAATTATTCTTTGCACCTTATTTAATTTAATAGAATGTTTGTGTTTGCAATTTTCAATTCTTCTTCTTCTTTTCTCTTTTTAGTTGCCATGGGTAGCTAAATTAGTAGTTTGGGTTTTTTTAGACTCGGCTTAAGTATGGACTTAATTGGTTAAATTCTATATCACTAAATCTATAATTCATGATTATTATTAAACTTAATGCTTTCCTAGGACTGATCACCCTTGGAATTGAATTAGATAATAAGGTGAGGTCAGAAGAAGATCCTTATTGAGAATAAAATAATAATCTATTAATTTAATCAAATTAGTCAGGAGATAGTTTGGTTGTTAATATTCCTTTAAAAGCTTTGCTTTAATATTGAGAGTAATTAATTATTTGAGTAGCGAAAGCTAGCCACTTGAGTCGTTGTTACAATTAATAAATTATACGAGTGCTTGAGAGAGACTTTCATATATCTAAAGATGCTTAAGAAATGGATTAAATTTATAAGTAATAAGGAGATTGACACACATTTAGATAAAAATGACCAAGGTTATTGATAAATTTTATAGTAGTTTAATTAAGTTTTATATATTAGTTTAGTTTTTAGTAAAAACCTTATTTGAATGTCTAAACAAATAAGTATAAAAGAGTAGTTCAATAATCAACATCCACTCCCTGTGGGATCGATATTTTTACTACTTGGACAACTCTGTGCACTTGCGGATACGAACAACCACAGTCCTACACATGATGAGCTTCTATTAGAACTCAAGCTCCTTAGCTCCTTCCTAACTCACACTAACCAAATCTCGTACCTCCTACCCTAAAAGCCATGCATTTTCAAATACAAGTCTTCTATGCTTGGGAACATAAGTTGTCATTCTCAAGTCTAAGAAATTGGGCAAGTGATCCGATGAGGTTATTTCTTGAACCCATATAACAACATCTTTTAACATATTAAGCCAGCTAGAATTCACAAGACCCCAATCAAGTTTTTCCTCGACCCACGCTGCAGTACCTCTACGTGTTCTTAAGTAAACTGATAGCCATTTAGCCCAAAATCCATCAAATTCGAATCTCTAATTGCTTTAAAAAAACCATTAATTAACCACATTGGGTGATTTGTACCTCCATATTTTTTAGAAATAGCTGCAATGTCATCAAAGTCACCTATTATACACTAATGCAAAGAATAGAGAGAGGAAAGATACCTCATAAGCTGTCATGATTTTCTTCATCGATTTCTGTATGGAATCCTATAGAACCCTGTAAATCTCCAACAACTGACATGCTGAATAAAGACTTTTACATTGATAAAGTTTGTATCAGACCTAAGAATAAATACTGATACTGAATCTTGCCATAACAAGGCCAAACCACCGTTATTTTGATACTGAATCTTGTTTGTGTTGGTAATAAATTTTGATTGTTAGTTTAACCAAATTCTACATATTTGTTCTTTACCAAACCATTTCTTTCTCCTAATTTTCTTTTATCTTGATTTTTAATGGTGATAATTGATTGAACTATAAAAAAAATAATAGTTTATAATATGAATTTAATCTATCTATAGTACAAAACATATGTTTTGAGGCCTAATTTGACGGATTACTCATATTATAAATTAAGAGCTTCACCATATTGAAACAATTATCATCATAAAATTTTCTTAAATAGTTTTCTCAAAATCTATTTTTTGAACTCCAAAAATTCATTATTTTAACGGTTTTCAATAAGATAATTATTTTCAATTTCCTTTAAGAATACGTTATTTTATTTTCATGTATGATTTTAAACATTTTTACATCTCTTTTCTTTTCATATTTTCAAATTTTATCATTTTCACAAATTTATGGCCCTGGTACTCGATTCCAAAGGCACCACAAAGGGAGATGTTTCTAAAAAGTTACCAATAGTTAATTGCTTTAGCATATTTATTTTGTTTTACTTGTTTGTTATATATGAGTTCAATATCATTTACATGTTTTAGGTCCATTTTGGCATCATTTTATTTTTTTCATATCAACAAAAGTCTTCTTGACATAAAATCTTCCATTTTAGCATATTTTAACTTTCTCAACACCAAACTATGCATTTTCATCTTTATTTTCACAAATTTCATAAAAAATTCAAAAATAGCACGTTTTATCATATTTTACACTCCATTTTCATATTTTCCACCATTTTCATTAATTCTTGCATAATTTTACATCTTTTATCATATTTTTTTCCATTTTTCTTAAAAATAACATTAAAAACTTATTCTAAGTTAGTTTTCTATAATTTAGAGCACCATCATTTGTATCCTTCAATCTATGAATCATATTAAAGTTCTTTCTAGATGAAGCATAAGAGTGAAAAAGTCTAGTGCTGATATCCCTTTCCTTAAGCCATAATTATTTAACTCATTACCACAAATATGTCTCTTGCTACTGCGACAATGTTTCATATTGATTATGAGCTATTTGAAATTCTCTAATCCTTACCTTATCATGATAGCCTCTCAACCTCTTCATTCTGGATTTACACTCAAAAGCGACAATTCTTAAATTGCTTAGCAAATTTCTCACCCTAGTCATGAGGTGCAATCCTATACATGATGATTAGAACTCAAGCTCCCTAGCCCCTTCCCAACTCACATTAAACAAATCCTGTACCTCTTACTCCAAAAGCCATGCATTTTCAAATCGAATTCTTATATGCTTGGTAACATAAGTTGTCATTCTTAAGTCTAGGAAATTGGGTAACTGATCCGATGAGGTTATTCCTTAAACCCGTATAACAATATCTTTAAACATATTAATATAATTGGAATTTGTAAGAACCCGATCAAGTTTTTCTGTGACACATGCTGCAGTACCTCTACCGTGTTCTTCAGTAAACTGATAGCCATTTCGCCCAAAATCCATCAAAGTCGAATCTTTAATTGCTTTACAAAAACCAATAATTAACCACATTGAGTGATTTGCACCTCCATATTTTTCAAAAATAGCTAAAATGTCAACAAAGTCACCCATTATACACTAATACAAAGAATAAAGAGAGGAATGATACCTCATAAGCTGCCATGATTCTCTTCGTCAATTTCTATCTGGAATCTATATAAATCTCCAATAACTAACATGCTTAATAGAGCCTTTTGCAATGATGAAGTTTGTATCAGACCTAAGAATAAATACTGACACTGAATCTTGCCATAACAAGGCCAAACCACTATTTTGAAACTGAATCTTGCCATATATATTTTTATGTTGAATATTGTTTGTGTTGGTAATAAATTTTGATTCTTAGTTTAACCAAGTTCTACATATTTGTTCTTTACCAAACCATTTCTTTTTCCCAATTTTCTTTTATCTTGATTTTTAATGGTGATAATTGATTAAACTATGAAAAAAATAATAGTTTATAGAATGAATTTAATCTATCTAAGGTACAAAACATCTATTTTGAGGCCTAATTTGATGGATTATTCATACTATAAATTAAAAGTTTCAACATATTCAAACAATTATCATCATAAAAATTTCTTAATTTGATTTCTCAAAATCTATTTTTTAAACTCCGAAAATTCATTATTTTAAGGGTTTTCAATAAGATAATTATTTTTAGTTTTCTTTAAGAGTACATTTTTTTTAATTTTCATGTATGATTTTAAACATTTTTGCATCTCTTTTCTTTTTATATTTCCAAATTTTATCATTTTCACAAATTTAAGGACTAGGTACTTGATTCCAAAGCACCACAAAAGGACATGTTTCTACAAAGTTACCAACAATTAATTGCTTTAGCATATTTATATTGTTTTACTTGTTTGTTATATTTGAATTCAATATCATTTACATGTTTAAGGTCCATTTTAGCTTCATTTTATTTTTTCATATCAACAAAAGTCTTCTTAACATAAAATCTTCCATTTTAGCATATTTCATACTTTCATTAACACCAACCTATGCATTTTCATCTTTATTTTCAGTAATTTCATAAAAAAAATTCAAAAATAGCATGTTTTATCATATTTGACACTCCATTTTAATATTTTCCACCATTTTCATCAATTCTTACATAATTTTACATCTTTTATCATATATTTTCCATTTTTCTTTAATATAACATTAAAAACTTGTTTTAAATTATTTTTCCATAATTTTCTAAAGTTTGCTCAAAATGGTTATCTTGGAAGTATTATACTCAAAAACCAAAATAAATGAAGTAAAATGAGGATGCAAATGGTACTTTAACATATTAATATGTTTATTTATCATTCTTAGCATGTTTACTTGCATGGCTATTTAGTACTTCCTTTCATGATTGCATACTTGTTTGTCATACCATATTTTACTATGATATGTTATGCTTTGACTTGTTTAGTGTAGTATTCATAACCTGACTTATCATCTTCCATCTGTTTTCTTGCCATGATTTGCCATGTTTACCATCTTTGCCATGATATGTTCATTGCATATACGTCATGATCATGCATATATATTACTTACTATGTTGGCATGCTATCATATTTCACATTATTAACATGTTTATACATAGTTTTTTACATTTTTCCATGCATCTTTACCAAGATCATGCATCATAATTTACCATGTCCATGTATTATGCTATGACTACCATGTTTATGCATTTATAACATGTTTTAACATGCTCATGCATTTTACCATATTCATTCATTTTGTTATGATCATGCATATTATATACTTTTGTTGTGTGCTTGTTTGTATATATTATATTTGCATTTGCATGTAGCAGTTGATCCATCTTGGTACATATCTCTTAGAAGCATTATGTTAACTAGTAAGGCTGACCCTACTCAACATCCGGGCAGTATAGAGATGCCTCAAATTATAAAGAGTCTACTCCTACTAACATCAATATTCAAACCTAATTGCTTTGTCCCATGGATGGATTTGGTTCCAAGTAAGAGATCTAAGTTTACCTCGTCCTTAATCAGACAATTTCTCAGGTGGTACCGAATGGTGACTCCCTATTTCTCCTAGCTATATTTTAGGGTTGTAAGTGCATTTATACCATCCCTAGGCACTCTTCTAGTATTCCCATCACTATCTCTTTGTTTTTCTATAACAAGGAAGAATGGATCATGATCCAAATAATGCAGTGTTGATACACCAACATCAACACTTATTAATTTATTTTTATTTTGCATTTCAAATATATGCTTTTTCAGTTAAGAAAGATTAAACTTTTAATTTATAAAAGGTATAGTACTGTAAATTACATAAGGATGCGTTCAATTGAATAGATTTGAATTTGACATTTGGATTTGAAATCCTAAATTTTAGATTTTCAAATTTATCAACTTTAAATTCTCTTATTTAAATGGTGTAAAGAATTTAAAATATGTTGCTTGGATCACTATTTAAGCATTATGTTTGGATTTGAAACTAAGTTTATTTAATTATTGATTTAAATTATTTTATTTTAATTGTCAAATCATTAAAATATATAGTAAAAAATATTTTGAAAATTAAAAATATTTTGAAAATTCATCAAACTAAACTAACCTTACAATTTTTCATAACAAAAATTAGCCAATATAAAGTTAAATTAGTAATTCAAACATATGAAAGACAAAAAAGCAATTGTAAATAACAATTCAACCACATATAAAAATAACAGTCATGAACAAATCCTATCTAGTATCATTCTCAATAAAAAAAAAAAATTGGATCCAATCTTTCTTTTTATCATCATATAGGAATTTTAGTGAATAAAATTCCTTTGGGCTTCCTTTTGTGAGTTTTTGAATTGCTAAAAAAATTTCCACTCAGTAAAGTCTGGGAATTTATAAGACTATTGCATGAATCTTTTCTCTAATAGAATGTGGTCTTTCAAAGCATTTCTTAATTACCAAATATTCTTTAAAAAAATATGCTATCTCTACCATTACATTGGCAAAAGGATATTTTTGAGAAATTTTTTATTTTTTTTCAAAATTTTGTGGAAGTGTTCTTGAAGCATTTTGTCATTCTAAATTTATAATGGATTGTACTTTATGTCCTTTTTTATCCATTGCTTTAATGACATCTTGAAAAAGTGTGTGCACCATCTTTAATGGCTCTATCATATATGTTATTTCAATTTTCTTTTACTTTATTTTATAGTCATGTGTTCTTTAAAAACTTTGAAGTATTCAATAAAGAAAATACAATGAAGAAATTATGAAAATATTTTAGGTATTCATTTTATTTTTAATGTAGGAATTTTAGGTATTCACCACCAATAAGAACAAAATTTTTTTTAAAAAAAAGTAAAAAAAGAAAACAACAAAAGAAAACATGAACATACCTCAAGATATTCATTCCATTTCATAAGATCATCCATTGTTATCACCACCATATTTTTATCCTAAAACACTTACATTGTAATACTATTAATGCTAAATCAACTAAAATTAAGTAGATATTTCAGGTATTCATTCCATTTTAATATATAAATTTCAAGTATTCACCACTAATAAGAACACAAAAAAAATATGTAAAATAAAAAATAAAACAACAAAATAAAAAGTGAACTTACCTCGAAATATTCATTTCATTCCACAAGATCATCCATTGTTGGGCATAATACATGTGTGGCTCCTTATACTTGGTATAATTTGACAGTTTGACAACTTGCAATTTTACCATTTCAACACTTAAATTCACCTAAAATGCACTAATCTAATGACATATATATCTGACACCCTTATATTTACCATTTTTTTTATTAGTTTGACAGCTTTACTAGCAGCTTTTGCTTAGTTAAACCTATATGGCACATGTTGATTCACCATTATATGTCATATATCTTGATAGGGGCTTTAAAATCATTACTAGAAAAAAAACCCTTTAGCAAGGAAAAAAAATCATTGCTAAAAGTTAAAAAGTGGTAGCTAAAAACTTTTAGCGATCATTTTTTTATGATCATCTGTTGTAATAATAGGCCTTGCAGCTAAAAGGTTTTAGCGACTACAAAAAATTAGTGATTGCAAATACATTTTTGCGAAAATGCATATTTTGGTAGCTAAAAATTCAATAACAATAATCATATTTATTATAATAGCAACAATATAGTCATTGCAATGAGTTTATATGGGAACCATATAGTCCAACCAATTGCGACCAAAAAAATTGATCACAATTAGTTACAATTGTGCCCTCATAATTTTTTAACACGTTATGCACAAACACACACATCAAGACCTATAAGAAATTACAAAAAAAATTCCATACAATTAAGTTCAAAAAAATTACATCATTTGATAAATGTCAATGAAAATTATCCTCTCAACAAAAAAAAAAGATACTAATAACTACAACCAGAGTATTTGTCAAATAAAAATAACAAAACATTCTTAGTCCCTAATTAGAAATGTTTTTAAGATTGTCAACCCCTATATCCAAAAGATTTGGAAATGTCTTTCACTTTGAAACATGTACTTGTGGATAAAAACTTAATTTAGAAAACAACAATAACATAACAAGGCAATAGAGGCAAAATTGAATTAAGAAGTAGAAGCTTACAAGTAAATTTAAGGATATTAGTAACAAAGCATAATGCAAAGCAAAAAAGTAATAGAGATGACTAGTAAATTTTGAGAAGCATTACTAAAGAACATTTTCAGCTACAAAATTAAAGAAACCAAGAGACAACAGTCAGTAAACAAAGAGAACAATAAAAGCAAAATCCAATAATCAAACTCGAAGTACAGAAGTTCAACTAACCAGTAACAACAACAGACATGTATCAATAATTGCAGTAAACATTTAACAATAATAAGAAAAAATAAGGACATGAAGACAACAAAAGATGCACCATCTAGCAGTTGAACAAAGCCCAACAAAGAAACCAAAAACAAGTGTACTCAACTATTTTACCTTCCTTGATGAGTATAATTTGATCATTGAGTGTCAAACCATATAATAGGATCACAAAATTCATTTGCAACAATATCTTGTTAAGTACATTTTAATAAAAAAAAAGATAATTAAAAGAAATACTTTTACTGCAACAATATTTTTTAGTCAGATTCTAGATTTAGTTTGACTCATTTACCACCTACAGGTAATATATAAGCACACAAATCTTCAAAGCTATATTATATCATCTAATAAAGCAAAACAAATACCCACCCAAAGAGCAGAAAATTCAAAGCTAAGCACCAGACACCAATCAGTTGTTTTTAAGCAACATGCAGTAGCCACCAAAACACATAAAAAAACATAAAATGAGACATGACCACCAATAGAGGCTAAAACAGAAGCAGCAATAAACAAAACTTAGAAATCATCGGGTTTCTTATGTTTTAGCACTTGAATAATACATGATATGTGTAATTCTTAAATGCATTTGAGTTGAGTTTTAATGAATTTTTTAGTAAATAATTAGAATAATTAGGTAATAATTAAGTTTAATTAGGAATAATTTTAGGTTAATGGTTTTATTTTGGTTTTTGTTAGTTTTAGTATAATTCTAGTTTAATTAGGATTTTTATTTAAGCATTGACTAAGGTTTTCCTTCCTTATAGGAAATTCTAGCAAAGAATTCTAAAAATGGCATAGAGTGGCATGACAACATTTCGAACACGCCTTGATGAAGCCATATCTGAGGTCGTGTATACTTTTGGAAGCTTGAAGACAGTGCAACACAGCTTAATGAAGCCATGTCTTAACCTATGCAATAATCTGCTTAACTTTTGAAAGAATTGAGAATTTGACACCACATTGAACACGACCATGTCTGAAGTTGTGCCGAAAACTTGCAACGTGACACCATTTTAGACACGGCCATGTCCGTGCCTATGTCAGAATTAAAGTATTTTCCTTACTAAAAAAGGAAGAGGTTTTTTTTAAACGCTGGATGTTTCCTACCAAGTTTACCTTATAAAAGGAGAATTAGGAGGAGGGTAAAGGGGATCCTTAGTCATCAAGAAAAGTCTGCAAACATGAGCTCAACAAAGATTGAAGAAGATTTATATAAGATTTAAGAGTTTATTTTTATTATTCTTCTTCTTTAATTCTTAATTATATTTGTGTTCTTCGCCATAACCATGCGTGGCTAATTTTCTATTAGGGTTTAGGTTAGGAGTAACTATTCCATGATGTGCTTAAACACAAGATTTTATTTATCAAATTAATTTTTAGTTAATTCTTTGAGTTGTGCTTAATGTATTCTTTCATTCATGGCCAACTTATTTCATATTTATGAGTAAATTCACCAACGAGAGTTAGGGAAATTTATTAGGTTAAGACTCATAGGACCTAGATCACTCGACCACGAGAGTAGGCGAGCTCTATGAGGAACCATGACAATAGGCAGAGTCTACGGTGGTAAATTAATTATTAAGGAACTTAATGAGTTAGGATTAATTTCTTAATCATGAGAGTAGGTAAAATCTAAATCTTAACATGCTTAATTGAACTCAAGAGAGTCTTTAGGTATTTTAGATCAATTACCCTTAGCTGAAATCATTATTTTTGTTTGTTAAAGTGTTCTTAATCGAATTGGAATAGTGAAATAAACCTAGGCTTTAAGCTTTTTATTTTTTGATTACAATTTAATTTATTTTGTTTGTTATTTTAATTACAAAATTCACTTTTATTTAATTTACTAACTGAGAATATAAGTAAAAATATTAGTATTTAATATACAGTCTTTGAGGGAACGATATCTTTTGTGCTACAATTCATGATCCGTGCGCTTGCAGATTTTGACCGCAACAAGTTTTTGGTGCCGTTGCCGGGGACTGGCAATATTGATATTAATTTAATTTACTTTTCTTACACTAGTATTCTTTCTTTTAATTTTATTTGTTTTGCTATTTGATTTTTCAGGTGAGTTTTACTATTTTTTGAACACTCGATCTAAGGGAACAAACTTAGAAGAGATCAATCCTAAAATAAAGAAGTTGTGCAAGAAAAATCGAAAGGAAAAGTATGAGAAAGACAAACAAACCATGGCTGAAAATCAAGCGACACAACAAGTTAGGAATTGTGCTCTTTAGGAATACATGATGTCTAACCCAAGAGATACCCATAACAATGCTGTGAGATTTATTGTCGATGCCAACACTTTTGATATCAAAGCAACAATTATTCAGATGGTTTCATAATTCCAATTTGGAGGTCTCCAAAGCGAAGATCCTAACACCCATTTAGCTCAATTTTTGGAGATTTGTGACATATTTAAGATAAATAGGGTTATTTCGAACACAATAAAGCTTAGGTTATTCCCTTTCTCTTTGAAGGATAAAGCTAAGTTGTGGTTGCGCTCTCTAGCACTGCAATCCATCACCTCTTGGGATTTGTTATCTAAGGCATTTTTGGGCAAGTATTTCCCACCAGACAAGACAGAGAAATTCAGGCAAGAAATCATAAGCTTCACTCAACATCATGGTGAATCCATATATGAAGCTTGGGAATGTTTCAAAGACTTTCAACATCAATGCCCACACCATGGAGTTCCACAATGGCTGCTCATTTAGACTTTTTACCAAGGACTCACTGAGCCAATAAGGATAACTATTGATGCTACAGCTCAAGGCTCACTCATCAGCAAGACACCCAAAGATGCATATAATCTATGTGAGACTATGGCATCCAACAATTACCAATGGCATGGAGAAAGAAGTGCACCAAAGCAAGTTGCTGGAATGCATAAGGTGGATGGTTGGAACCTTTTAAATGCAAAGATAAACATGCTCACAAAGAAATTATAAGCTACAACCAAGGCACTCAATCCTATATCGGTGTATGTGTGTGAACAATGTGGAGGAGGCCATTTAATAATGGAGTGTTAAAGGACTTTTCACTCTCTAAAAACTTCAATCGAGCAACTCAATACTTTGAACAACTATCAAAGAGGACAAGGGAATCCCTACTCTGAAATCACCCCAATTTTTTATGGTCTAATCAAGGGGAGGTGTAAGATGCCAACCAAGGATTCAAGCAGCCCTTACTCGGTTTTCAACAAATAAACACTTTTCATCAACAAAGTGAGAACAAGCCTAATCTTGAAAATATGATGGAGAAGTTTCTAAGGGGTCAAGAGGAGAAAATAGAGGATATTAAGAATTTGACATCTCAAACGGGAAAACTTTTTGCCCATAATAAGATGTTAAGAAACCAATTTGCATCCCAAGCATCTCAAATTAGTCAACTATTTATGCATGGGAAGATGTTAGAAAATCAAATTGCTTCACAAGCTAGTGCCTTTAATTTTCAATAACTGAGTAAACTTCCTAGTTAACCCGAGAACCCAAGAGAGCAAGTGAATGTAATAATGCTTCAAAGTAGAAAGCAACTACCTGAGGTGGAAATCAAAAAGGAAGAAGAAGAGGCTACAAAGGATGTTCACATAGAAGAAAAATAGACAAAGGAGTTCATTAAAGAAAAAGAATCAAAGAAAGAAGAAGTGCTTAAAATTATCACTCTACCACTCCCCTTCCCTCAAAGGCAATAAAATAGCAAACATGACAAGCATTTTGGGAAGTTTTTAAAGGCATTTCAATAGCTTAAATTAAACATACTAATTTTGGATGTGATCAAAACGATGCTCGCCTGTGCAAAGTTCCTAAAAGACATCATTTTACACAAGTAAAAGTGGGAGAATCCTGAAACCATGCCTATCAATGAGGAGTGCAGTGCAGTAATTCAAAATAAGCTTCCATAAAAGCTTAAAGATCCAAGGAGTATCACTATTCCTTGTACTATTGGAAATTAGTTTATAGGTAGATCTTTATGTGATTTAGGTGCAAGTGTGAGCATAATGCCTCTTTCTTTTTGCAGACGCCTAAACATTGGTGAGCCACAACTAACAACAGTGCCACTACAGTTAGCAGATAGGTCATTTATCTATCTTTATGGAATCCTAGAAGATGTACCCATTAAAGTTGGAGATTACTATGTGTCAGGAGATTTATCATCTTGGAAATGGAAGAGGACCTTCAAATTCCAATCATCTTTGGGCTTCCTTTCCTTGTTACCACGGGTGCAATTATTAATGTCAAACATAAAAAAATTACTCTAGAGATAGGAGAAGAAAAAGTGGAGTTTGATGTCTTCAAGAAGCCACAACAATCCCTATCAATGACTTTTTATTTTTGGGTGGATGTAGTTGAGAATTGTGCTAAAGTTATTCTTTCATAAGTTCCTAAAAAGCCACTTAAAACATGTCTCATTCGTGATACTAAGGAGGTGAAAACAACCAAGAAAGTGAAGAAGAAAAAAGGGCCTCAAGAGAAAGATATTAAAGAGTGGCGAATTAAAAGTTTTATGAAGGATATGAATTTTAAGAATTTTGTCTTCTTTCAAGTGTCAAATAAGATACTAAAGAGTGGTGAATTAAAAATGTTAAAAGTGTTAGGTAATTATTCAACATTCATTAATTTTCAACTCGGTTTCCCCATATTTTTGCTTAGCTTGTCTTTAAAACTTTTTATAGTATTATTTTGCAAAATTGATGCTCAATTGTAATTAGAGAATAATAGTGTATAAGATTGCTTTATAGTTCAATCATCAAACTATTGAATGATTTATTAATTAAGATAGCTGTAAATAGTCATTATGTATGAAAAATTTAGTTTTTATAACCTCAGCATGAGGTCGGAGATTGAATTTGTGCATGATTTTTAGGAGAGGATGCTTTCAGGTTTATAACTCTTAAAAAAAAGACCTCTCTTTTCTTAAGTAAGAGCAATGCTTAAGTCTAAATCTTTACATGCTCTAAATCAACTATAATGCTCTAATTAAAGTATTGGTATCCAAAGGACCCACTTGGCGATATCCACGCTTAGTAATTCGGGAACGGCGGGGGATGACTAAGAGTGGGAATAATCGAATTGAGAGAATAAAAAATGGTGAGATGAAGCGTAAAATGCACTCACCAAAGCAAAAGGCAAAAAAAAGAAAGGAAAGATGTTGTGAAATGGAGCATAAAACGCATTCACAACCAAATTTTTATTTTTCAAAAAGAGTTATAGACCTTAAAGTTTCTCTTTTAGAGTTGTGTTCATTCAATTTCAAAGAGTTATGAGCTTGGGTTGTGATTAGTAAATTGTTCATATATGATGATGTATTTTTGTTCGATTATCTTCTCTAGTAAACAAGTTTCAGTTTCGGTGTTATCGGTTTACTTGTTTTAGAAGCTATAAGTCTTTGGTTGTAGTTGAGCTTGTTCTTTAAATTTCAAATTCGATTTTTGCTTAAGGACAAGCAAAACTTTAGTGTGGGAAAATTTGATGTATGCAATTCTTACATGCATTTGAGTTGAGTTTCAATGAATTTTTTAGTAAATATTTAGAATAATTGGGTAATAATTAAGTTTAATTAGGAATAATTTTAGGTTAATGGTTTTATTTTGGTTTTTGTTTATTTTAGTATAATTCTAGTTTAATTAGGAGTTTTATTTAAGTATTGACTAAGGTTTTCCTTCCTTATAGGAAATTTTAGCAAAGAATTCTAAAAATGGCATAGAGTGGCGCGACACCATTTTGAACACGGCTTGATGAAGCCATGTCTGAGGTCATGTCCACTTTAGGAAGCTTGAAGACAGTGCAACACAGCTTGACGACGCCATGTCTCAACCTGTGCGATAATCTACCCAACTTTTGAAAGAATTGAGAATTTGACACCATATCGAACACGGCCATGCCTGAAGCTGTACTAGAAACTTGCAACATGATACCATTTCAGACACGACCATGTCTATGCCCATGTTAGAATTAAAGTATTTTCCTTACTTAAAAAGGAAGAGGTTTTTTTTAAGGGTTAGATGTTTCCTACCAAGTTTACCTTATAAAAGAAGAATTAGGAGGAGGCTAGAGGGGATCCTTGGTCATCAAGAAGAGTCCACAAACACAAGCTCAACAAAGATTTAAGAACATTTGTGCAAGATTCAAGAGTTTATTTTTATTCTTCTTTTTCTTTCATTCTTAATTATGTTTGTGTTCTTTGCCACAACCATGCATGGCTAATTTTCTATTAGGGTTTAGGTTATGAGTAACTATTACACGACGTGATTGTACATAAGATTTTATTTATCAAATTGATTTTTAGTTAATTCTTTGAGTTGTGCTTAATGTATGCTTTCATTTGTAGCCAGCTTTTTTGCATGTTTATAGGTAAATTCACCAATGAGAGTTAGGGGAATTTATTAGCTTAAGACTCATAGGACTTAGATCACTCAATCACGAGAGTAGGCGAGCTCTACGGGGAACCATGATAGTACGTGGAGTCTATGATGGTAAATTAATTGTTAAGGAACTTAATGAGTTAGGATTAATTTCTTAATCACGAGAGTAGGTTAAATCTTAATCTTAACATGCTTAATTGAACTCGAGAGAGTCTTTAGGTATTTTAGAACAATTACCCTTAACTGAAATCATTATTTTTGTTTGTCAAAGGATTCATGATCGGATTGGAATAATGAAATTAAACCTAGGCTCTAAGCTTTTTATTATTTTATTATAATTTACTTTATTTTGTTTGTTATTTTAATTACAAAATTCACTTTTATTTAATTTACTAGCTGAGAATATAAGTAAAAATATTAGTATTCAATGTACAGTCTTCGAAGGAATGATATCTTTTGTGATACAATTCATGATCTGTGTGCTTGCGGGTTTTGAATGCAACAATACATTGAAAACTAAAATTATAATAATATTATTCAATTTTAAAAGAAATATGATAGAATTACTTAAGTTGGCGATTTTTTATTTAATGGAGATAATGTTGAAGGTTGTGCATTAAATTGGTGAGAAAGAATCACTTCGTAAAGCATTTTAAATTCATCTTCCAAAGAATTTAGACGACTTTTAATTGTTCAAATCTCTTCTTGAGTTTCTTTAAGTTTTGCTTGAAGTTCAGCTTTTGAAGAAGATGAATCTCTTAAATCTTTAGCTCTTATTTCACCTCCATAACCAACAACATTTCTACAATATTAAGCACTAAAGTATTTCTCCATAACCTCAATATTAGTTAGTGCATGCTCCTTTTTAACCAACTCACAAATCTCATTCTATAAAACAAAACAATTCGTAAAAAAGTTAAGTTGTATAATAATGAATATAATTCAACTTGTTTAGAAAAGCTTACATATTTTTCAATAGTTTCATGTTTTATAAACTTGTTGTTCTTTTTGTGTGTCTCGAAAAATATTGCTAAATCCATAGGGTTACCTTTTTTACCTCTCTTTCAAACAACAAAACAATGTCAATTAATGGCATTTAATAAATTGAAGTAATTAATTGATGAAAATTTAGAGCAGTTTACCATTTGATAAATGATCTCTCTAATGGGCTTGCTACCAATTCAGTGTGGCATTGTTAACTTTCTTTTCTTTTTGGAGTTTCGCTCACTTGATTTCTATATTTGCATTCAAGTAAAATTACTATTTGACAATTAAAATTTTGACTTATATTCTAATTTTCTTTTCAATAACATAATAAAAAAAAGTTCAACTTCAAGGGATCATAAAGAAAATGTACCTTAAACTTTTAAGATGAGAAATGCTCTTTAACTAACCATAGCCAATCATCTTTATCCACATCCATAGGTACTTTTTTTAAG
Source organism: Mallotus repandus (assembly GCA_949671775.1). NCBI lineage: Eukaryota > Viridiplantae > Streptophyta > Magnoliopsida > Malpighiales > Euphorbiaceae > Mallotus > Mallotus repandus. The sequence continues at coordinate 19,578 of CATIWM010495159.1, forward strand.
ACATCTTACAATAGTTTATCCTTTACATATTTAAAATTTAGTCTTCCTCTCTATTTATTCCATAGCTCTTGCATGTGTTGCAACACACAATCTCGATGAATTTCTAAACCATCACTCTCAAATGCTTCCTAAAGGTAAATTATAAGTAAAATGAAAAAGAATTATTTAGAGCTCATAAATATGTAAATTTAAAATCATTACCATGACAGCAGTCCACATGTGGTCTTTTTGTTCTTTGAAAATCTCTCTTCATGAGTGTACTTGCATAGGATAAATATTTCGATCACGAATAATCTTTCTTAAGTGCCTTCAGAATGATTTGTGATTCTTCTCAACAACTCTATTATTATAAAATGTCACTTTTAATTTCCCTCCATTGTTTAAATTTGCAACATCCTTGCATTTGTTCATTCATCTTACCCTCTTCTTCTTGTTGGCAGAGCTAACAACTATAAATAAAAAAGTAGTATACAGAACATAGAACTAATAATTACAAGACTAATATATGATATGCTATTTTCAACATATTTTTAATAAGTATAATAGATTCTCTTTTAAGAGCATACATGTAATATTTTCCTTTGTGATATTTTCTTGTCTAGATTCATATTCTTAAGGCAAAGGAAAAACATGTGATTGTACATTTGGCATGGGCAACTCTATACACAAAGGTAATTTTTTTTATGATTTCAGCTCTATAAATAATTCAAAATAAACTACACATATAACACCATTATAAACATCAATAACAACATATAATAGAATAAAACTGAAACTAAACAAGATGATACTGATTTTAATATACTTAAAAACATAAACTAAACACAAAAAATACAGCAAAAACACATAACATAAAACTAAAAAAAAATGGTAGCAATAGCCAAGCAAAAAATTAGAAACCAACCATGAACAACAACTGCTATTTAAATAGCAACAACAACACCAGCCCCCTTAAGACAAACAGTAGAATAGCCACTAGCAAAACATCAATAAAAGGTACCGAAAATATAAAATAGCAAACCATAACTTCAATAGGCATACTAATAACTTAAATGACATTTTTCAACAATGCTTGATACTGATTTCAGTAAACTGGGTTTTCAGTCAATACCTTGCATTGGTTTTTAAGACACAATTGGATTCCTTTGAATTTTTCTAATTATATTCATTGCTTGAGTTGACTTTAAATGTACTGTTAGAGTATTTAGATGTTGACTGAAGTCTTGAATTGCACTCCAATCCATTATTTACTTTAAATGCATTCATCATAAGCCTACAATGTTAATGCTTAAATGTTAATACCTTAAAGCATAACAAATTTTATAATGTAATAGCAATATTAAATAACATGAAAAAAAAGCCATAGAAAAATAGAGAAAGTTTACCATAATAAATCAACTAGATGAATAAGATATGTGTTGAACTTTATACACCTTTAATGCTTTTGTTTTTTTTTTTTTATATGAAGATGTTGCATTTACAATTGTTGGTTCCATGTCCATTCTACTCCAATTATGCTCACCATCTTTATTAACTAAAAACTGAAGATATAAATCTTGGACTGAATGATTCTTGATGTTGAAGTGCATCACTTGCATAATCCAAATCATGACCATCATACACCATTTCTTTTTGGATTCATAAGTTTCACAAAGTTATGTCTTTGTTAAAACATTTCAACCCTTGTTTTTATTGTCATTGGTGTAAAAACTTGTCTTACTTTAGTAGTTAATTCTAATGGTTCATTTGTCTTTAATGCGTGTTGGCTTTGTTTATACTAACAATCCTATATTCATTAACTTTAACTTCTTTGTCCTTGTCATATACATCCCATCAATTACAACGAAAAATGACTACTCGTTTTTCTATAAGATACTGCAATTCAAGAATTTTTGTTAATATTCTCAATTTTCAAACTATTGTCATCAACTGCAACCACTCCACTATTTTGTGTCTTCAAACACTTTTCATGATCTTCTATATGAAACTTATAACTATTACAAATGTAGCCTTTATAACATTTCACATATTGAGTTGGACCACAAGACAATGAAAGTAAGTCTTCTACTCCTCCACTCTTATCTTGCTTGTACAATCTTGCCACCTTTTTAACAAAAAATACATTTAAAATTTCAACATCATCATCAACAAATATGTAATGGAAAATAAAACTCACATTAGAGTTTACACTCACTCTAATTTTAAACCAATTAATAAAGTGTTTAGTCCATTATGTATCACTTATTTGTGAAGTGTTATTTGCTTGAATTTGTGAGGATTCCTTATATGATAAAAAAAACTTATTAGTAATTTTAAGAAGATAAAGTAGGCAAAAATATAATTCTTATGAAAAAATACAGACTGGAGAAATGGTTTAACTTCTTTGCAATTTTTGAGAATATAAATATGAGCTTACTCTAATTGTTGTACACTTAAATCATGAGTTTTGCTCGCCTCTAGTGCTCTTTCAAAATAAGAGAAAATTAGCAAGCCTCCAACACATGCATTTACACCACCACCATAATTTCTTTTAAGGTGATTAAACTTTGTCTCTATACCATCTAGATACGTTGAACAAAGAATCATATTTTCATTTACAATATATTCATCTGCAATTGAACCTTCCGAGCAGGCCATATTATGAATAAGAGATTTTAAAATAAATATTGTTTACTTCACAAAATACATCCATCGATATTGGACAAGGCCAATAATTTTTACCTAATGGGCTAAATGAATTGGCAAACGAACCATTATATCAAAAAATGAAAGTCAAAATATTTTTTTAATAAAGAGCTAAATTTGAGCCTCAATTTTCTCTAATTTGTCCACGTTTAATGATTTAGCATAAAGAATATTGAAAAATAAAGATAATTCAAATGGTTGTTCCTACACTGCCTTAGGAAGAAGGCCATATATTGCAAGAGGAAGTAAATATTGCAAAAGCACATGACAGTTATAGCTTTTCAAACTTCAAATTTTATGCTCTTTTAGATTTACACACTGAGAAATATTAGAAGAAAATCCATCTGAAACTTTTAATTATTTCAAGAAAATGCAAAATTTGTTCCTTTCTTATTGAGATAATGTGTAAGCCGCCATTGGTAACTTGTACCTATTACCATGCTTGATTGGATGCAATTCAAGTCTGATGTTCATTGTTTGCAAATCAAGACGAGTTTTGAAAGTATCCTTAGTCTTTCCTTTGATGTGCACGATTGTGCCAAGTCTGTTATCATAAATATTCTTCTCCATGTGCCTCACATCTTGATTGTGCCAAAGTAAAAGTGTTTTTTAATATGAAAGCTTAAAAAATATGCTCTTTTTATTCCAATTATCCCCTCTACTTTCATGTGATATTTTAACTCGTTTGCCAGTTACTTTTGTTAATATCATGCCATTAAGATTTTGCACTCGATCAAGAACATCATAACCAAAAATAGAATTTGGGGGTAGCTTCCTTTCTTTTAAACTACCAAATGGCTCTTTGTCATTTTTCCATTTGTGTGTGGTTGGAAGATAACGTTGATGGCCCATGTAACATTATTTCCCACCATTTAATAATTTAGTCTAAGAAGTGTCTTTGTTACAGCATGGACTAGCCAATTTTCCCTTTGTACTCCATCTAGACAAAGTTCCATAAGCCAAAAAATCATAAATTGTCCATAACAAAGTAGCATGTAACTAAAAATTCAGCTTTTTTAATGCATCAAATATCTCAATTCCAACTTCCCACAACTCCTTTAACTCCTCTATCAAAGGTTAAAGATAGACATCAATTATATCTCTAAGGCCTTCAAGACTAGGAATAAACATTGACAAAAAATTATTTGATTACTTCATGCGCAACCAAGGAGGCAAATAATAAGGAATCAATATTACAAACCAAATACTATATGATGTTTTAGAATTGACAAATGGTTGGAAGCCATCACTAGCTAAGCCAATCCTTACATTACGAGGGTTAGAAGCAAATGATTGATGAAGTTCATCAAAATATTTCTAAGCCATTAAATCAATTTGATGTCTCATAACTCCATTATCTACCCTTTTATTATAATGTCATCTCATTAAAGAAGTTTTTTTTTATGACATGAATAACCTTTAAAGTTGAGGCTTTAAAAGGAAATAACACAATATTTTTGTTGAAATTTTTTACTATTTTCTTTTATTTTTGCTTTCTCATTGCATTTGTCGATTCTCTACCTAGAAGCACTGTAAATATTGCAAAAGTTAGCTTTTTTTATCTTCCTTCCAAAAAAGCAAGTAAATGTTGATGCATGTATCTATCTTTTCATAAGAAAGACCGAGATCTTGTATAATCTTCTCTGCCTCTTAATATGGATATAATAAATTTGATCAATCCAGAAGTAATTCTTATTTTAGCAACTTTAATAACATGGTAAATGATTCATTACTCTAATGACCAAGGCTTTTGATGTAGAGCAATTTTACCAATGCCAACAACTTTGATGATTTGGAACATTGAAATAATGACTTTTTAGAATTCCCTAATAACCGATCAAATTTCTTTGCCTCGGTATTTGAAACTTCATGAAGCACATGATTGCTTTCAATGTAATCATTCTCACCACCAAAATCGTTGAGATTGGGATATAAATCCCTTAGAATTTTTTCCATCTCATCTTCAATCTCATCTATTAAATCATCATCTCATTCATCATCACTTTCAGATTGAGCCTCATCTAACCTTTCCTCATGATGGTACCAAAAGGTATAATTCTTAATTATTCCATTAATTTTTAGATGTAACTCAACCACTTCATGACTTTTCTAAAAGTGTATTACAATATTTGATATAAAGACACCTATTTTTTCATTTTGTCTGGTCTTCTTAAAAGTGTAATCTAAAAATTTTTGAACAACTGCTACATATGCGATGTCAATGCATTCTACTTCAACAAGGCTCATCCATTACTTACTTGGAGCCATTGCTCAAGAATGGATAAAACAATGTCAAAAAATTACCTAAAGAATGATGAACAAAATTTATTAGTTATATATTATATTTAAAATTGAAATATACATAAATCGATCATATTTGAGCTTAATAATTATACCTGAACCAGACCTATTTTTAATGACTTTATGTGAAGATATCTACTTTCAACTCCATCATAATTCAGATTCAAAAATAATTAAAATAGCCAACTACTGAAGCTGACTTTTATTTGCTACTCATAAGTTTCCTTAAACAACAAGGCAATTGACTTCATTCTATACAACCAATACTTCACTGCAGATTAAGATTAAAATTTCAAGCACATTAGAAGCACAAATTAAGAGTGGAAGCAAGGTACAAAGTGTTGACTATAAGCTGAAAAGCCTTTATATCTAATGCATATATGTTTTGACTCTATCTAAATATTAAGTTTGTTCCTACATATTATTATATATTCAAATTCATGCAACCATGAACTTTAACAAAACTACAAAGGCACCACAACACCTTGTCAAATAAATAAACTTTAACAGGCAAATCTTAATTAGACGATTATGCTCTTCGATGAGAAAAAAAATATTAAGCAAACAAATCTTAAACTTTCAAGAACATAAACATCTTATATTTACTCTTTTACTATTTCTCCTTAGACCTTTCTTGGCAACAAAATATAGAACTTTAAGCAAAAAGAGATTAAAAAAGTGGCGACACTGAATCACAATTAATTAATTGTAAATGTATAAACATCTCAAGAGTGCTAATTTTCTTATCAAGGTTAATAAGAATAAGTTACCTGTCTTTAGTTTAGAGTTTGATAGAGAAGGACCAAATTGATTAATTACAATTCAATGTTCTTTGTCTTCAATTTTCTCTAATTGCTCCACTGTAAATGAGGAAAAAATGTGTGCAAAATGTAAATTTAGGGTAAAAACTAAAACAATGAAAAACTTATAAAATTGTAAATTTAGGGTAAAAACCTAAAACAATGAAAAACTTATAAAATTGTAAATTTAGGGTTAGAAAATTAAGAAATGAACTCACCAAATTTTCAATCAATTAAAAATAAAATTTTATTACGAAATTAGTCTTAAAACAGAATTTGCACCTCTGTAAGAGAGATGAGACCACCATAACTAAAGAGCAGTAAGCTTTTATTCTTGTTGTTGATGAGAATATATGAATTGAATTATTGTTGGTGAGAAGCTAAGAAGATGAGAATATTAGACGATGAATTGCTAATATGATTATGATATCTGAGGAAAGAGATGAGAGTGAATTTTTTATGAGAAGATGAGAAGAGGAGGAGAACTTCAATATTGCCTTTTTTAAGAAATTTTATATTTATTTTTTCCTTTTTTTAGTTAACTTTTATTTTCAATCACAGAATAATAAAATTTTACTCAGTCAATGTGTATGGTGCTTTTAATGACCACAAATATAAATATTTAGTGTTTATTGTTTTATATCATAGCAAATCATATTGCTTTAGTGGCAAAAATAAAAATTTGGTCGCTGATTAATTTTTTAGATGAATTTTTTGTTTTTTTTAAAAAAATTGGTCATTAAATACCTTTTTTTCTTGTAGTGCATTACATTTAGAAGAGTTGAGGTGTTAAAATGGTAAAATTATAAACTGAGGTGTCAAACTGATAAAAAGTGACAAGTAGAGGGGCCACAAATATATTATGCCACTACTGTCATCATCACCATCTTTTTGTCCTCATCCCATTTGAATTTTGTCATTATTAAAATATTAGTAATAACAAAATAATATCTTTTCCAAGTCTTCATTCTATTTCTCACATTACTAATTACCAAATTAACACTTAATGTATTTTCTTTCACTCTCCTTCACTTTTGTTTCCTAGTGTTGTTTGATCATATAAAACATGAGTAAGCAAGGTATCCATTTCTCTGTTCTATACAATATAAAATCTTGTTTTTTGCTTTCCTTTACCACTTATAAGCAATTGATAATTAGATGAGGTTGATTGCTCCTCTGCATCAGCCTTCAACTAGTATAGGTTGAAAAAGTGTAAAAGATTATGGAATGCACATATTTCTTCCTCTTATCATTGAATTAGACTTTAACAAAGCTAATTAGCCTTGCATTTCTTTGCCTCTCATTTCTACAATATTTTATCACAAATAAAATAATACTAAAAAAAATACTAAATTAAATAATTAATATAAAAATTAGACATGTTATAAAATAAAAGTAAAAATATTACAAACATTTGCCTAAAATGGAGCCATATACAATAAATTCTTAGAAATACAACTTAGTAATTAAAACTTATATATATTTTTAAATTTGACACTATTTTAAATATTTGTAAAGCTAAAATATTTCTAAAAATATTGTCCAATCATGTCTCATCTAAATATCTTAATAGTCTCCTCATATATGCTTTAGTTTTTAACTCCCAAGACATTTGATGTTTCTTCATTTATTTATTTTAGTGACTTATTTTCAAACATCTCTTCTCTTATAAAGTTATGAAAATAAAACAAGCGTAGCTTGATTCTTTTTGTAAAAAAAACTTGGAGTTCATATATGGCCTACCATTTCTTCAATAAACCAAATGCTCTTTTAATGGTATTTTTTGTTATTGAATTTTGAAAATTAAATACCTGCTTATAACTTGTTGGTGTGTTTCCTCTCTATAAGTTAAAATGATATCATGTCTCACAATAAGGAAGTAAAAATCCAAGATCATTTGTGTAACCTACATCCATAAGATAATACTTATCGACAATATTGTTATAAATAATTAGTTCATATTGTAATTTTAATTTATGATTCTATTTTTAAAATTTATGAAAAATTCTCAAACAAATGCTCTATTTCACATGTAAACTTTACCCTTTTGACCCATGACATACCTCAACTTTCATTGTAACCAATAAGACATATAAACTACAATTTAAGACCTATTTAACACCTGAGTTAGTCGAGTAAATCGCATGTTATAAACACGAGCTGACGTGTATGAAATTAGCTGACGTGGAACAACAAAAAACATTAAATTACAATGCCAACATTTATTAATTAAATATTAAAAATAAAACAATAACTAAACTTTAACCTTAACCTTTTTTCCTATTCTTTTCTTTGCATCTTTCTTTACCAACACACTGCTACCGTCACTATCTTTAGCTCCTTATCCTGCTTCTTTTAACTCATGGATTCACCATTTGAAATTAACATTTTAAAAAAGAAAATCTCTCTTTCTTTCTCTCTCTCTCTCTCTCTCTCTTTCTCTCAGTCTCTCTCTTTTTCTCTCAGTCTCTCTCTCTCTCTCTCATTCTCTCTCTCTCTCTCATTCTCTCTCACATACACACTTTTACTCTTACAGAATGGCTCCACACTTCGTCTTCCCTTAGAATCTCCAATCTCTGGAGGAGGAAGACCTAACTGTTGACAACCGCTATTATTTCTCTTCGTCCTTCTGAACTAGAAGAGGATGCTTTTTTAGCTCTTTTTATTTTGAATTTTTTTATTCTCTCTATGTTGAAGATGAAGTCGCGTCATGATGAGATGCATACGGGATATCAGTATAGGCTAGAAACTTGATTAGAATGGGTTAGGACACTTCCGCAGTTCATGATGTGAGTATCGTTTGTTGAAGTTGGAAGAGGGATAGCCGAGGTGGGACATGGTTGAGCAGGTGAATGATTGATATTGGTGTGGTGTGGTTTAGAATTTTGGGAAGTTGTGGACTTGGTAGGTGGCCAGCTTGGTGTTAAGTGTAGTTAGTTGAAGTGTTGTTGGGTATGATTTAGGGTATGGAAGGAACTAGGTTTGCTAATTGGTAGGCAGGATTGATGGGCATACTTTTTCATTTTTATTTACTTTTTTTAAAGAAAAGCTTCCATTTATGTTTGGTTTGTTATCATTCGGATTCACTGCATTTAACATCATTACTTGCTAATCTTAACTATGGATTGATTTTCAATTGGTTGTAGTTGATTCCAATAGTGGTTATTGTGATTATGGTGGTTAGTTGTTCTTGTTGTTGTGACTATTATTATCTTAGAAAATTGTGCAAATTGTCTTATAAATTGAGGAAATTTGCTGATAATGGGATGGCAATGGAGGTTGAAGATGGTGCAATTAAAACAAAATTTTTAAACTTTATTTATTTTAGTTCTTATTTTTATGCACTTTATTTATTTTAGTCCTTACTTTTTTTTCTTTTCAGGGACACACATCATCATGTTTTGATTAATTGAGGTGCCTAAAGGAAACTAAAATCATGCGCCAGTCCACCCTAGCAATGGATGAGTTAAACTGAACTAAAAAAATATTTACAGAGGTGAAATAGGTCCTAGATTGAAGTTTATATGTCTTATTGGCTACAATGAAAATTGAGGTGTATCATGGGTCAAAAGGATAAAGTTTAGGTGTGAAATAAAGCATTTGGCAAAAAAATTCTTACTTATTGGTATCTTTAAACCATGGCAATATGAAGAGCATCACCTAAGACTCAAGAATCTGATGTCGATCCCTCCCAACCAGGTAAGATATAAGTAAATTTCATTTTTGCATATCAAACTCTAAGAACATTAATGTTAATACAACCTTTCCTATTTTGAAATCTAGCTTGATCATCAATCGGAGAGTCATTTGAATATGTGTATCATCAAATGTCTAAATGCACCCTAAAATAATAAAATTTTAATTTTATTTAATAGATAAAATAAATAAATCCAATAGAAAAGCACTTATTTATGATTATAACTTAAAATCAGCTCTACTTGTCATTGTCTTAATTATTTGTATCCTGGTTAACCTTTTTGATAAAATATTTACTTATTTTCATTACAGCTTTAAGTATTAAGAGCCTATTTGGTTCACTTGTTTATAGCAGTTGATAGTTGATAGCTATTAGCTGATAAATAAGAACTATTTGGTAAAATTTTGTTAGCTATTGTTGGTATGTTAAATGACCATTAAGGGTATAATTTATTTGTAAATATAATTTTATATATTTCTTATATTATTTTTTAGTTATGTAAATTAATTAAAAATAATATATAATGATAAATAATAATTTATTGTCTTTGATTTATAAATTATTAAAATAATTAATAGATAATTGAAAAAATAAATTATATCATAATTCAATAAAAGAAAGTAGATATTTATATGTGGTAGAATTTCATTAGTCATACTATTGGTAAACTATAATTGCTTTTTAATTGCTAATAAAAAGAAAATTATAAGCTTGTGTTAAAAAGTTACAAGCTAAAACTAGTGAAAAAAATAGCCAATATCTATAGATTCCAAGCACATGATGATATCAGACCTTGGATATTACCGCAAGTTAAAGATGTGACAAGCAGTTTGTCTCAAGGATGATTGATAAGTGCGAAAAATTATACATTTTGAGCACTAATTAGTTAAATTGTTAGGTGTCAAAGTGTCTAGTCTAGCATTAAATATTTGCATTTTTATTTAAATTCCATTGAACTCAGGTTTTTAGAGGTTTTTATATTTTTATTGATTTTTGTTTGTTTTTAGTCTAATTTTAGTGTTTTGGTGTTGTTTGGTTAGGTGTGCCTAAGTTTGGATCATTGCAAGTGGAATCCATGCTAAAACTTGAAGAGGAAAGCTTAAAAACTCCATAAAATCAAGATGAGGAGGCATGCACAGTCATGCACCTGGGTGTGCACGGCCAAACTTGAGCCTAACATTTCGCTTTGCATGAAGAAATTGGTGCCTACCTGGTCCAAGAATTTGCTGGAGGTAGAGATGCACAGCCGTGCACCAGGGAGTGCACCATTCCTGGTTTGATGATTTTTGCAGCTGCTGACATGCATAGTCATGCATATGGAAGTGCATAGCCATGCACTTTGGCAGAAACTCATTTTAGGAAATTATTTTAGGGTTTTTTTAGGACAAATATAAATAGCCTTTATTTTGCCTCTTTAAGGGGGGCTGGTTGAATATTTAAAGCACTTTTACTTTAATAATTCAACAAGAACAATTTTAATTCAAGTTTTATTTTCCATTGTCTACTTTTGGTTATCAAGAATTGAGAATTGAAGAACAATTTGCAAGCATATTCAAGAGGAATAAAAAAAGGGTTTTTCCTTCTAATTATCCTTGTACTTCATTTAATATTACATAATGTTTATGCTTGTTACTTTCAATCTATCTTATTCTTCTTTTCTTTCTACTATTTCCATGAGTAGCTAAATTAGTAGTTAGAGGTTTTAGACCTAGCTCAAGAATGGACTTAATGGGTTAAATTTGTTATCACTAAATATATATAATCCATGATTGTTATTAAACATGATGCTTTCTTAGGCTTGATCACCTTAGGAATTGTTTTAGATAGTGGGGTGAGATCGTGAGAAGATCCTTATTGAGAACAAAATAATAATCTATTAATTAGTCAAATTGGTTGAGAGATGGTTTGATTGTTAATATTCCTTGAATGGCTTTGCTCAATTATCGAGAATAATAAATTACTTAAGAGCAAGAGCTAACCACTTAAGTAGTTATTATATTTTATAAAATTATGCGAATGCTTGAGAGACTTTCATATGTATAAACATGCCCAGGAAATGGAATAAATTCGTAAGTGATGAGGAGATTAACATGATCATTTAGATAAAATTGAGTCGGGGATAAAAATCTTAACATTCATTATATTGATAAATATTTTAGTGGTTAAATTTTGTTTCCTAGCTTAGTTTCAATTTCTAGTTAAATTTTTTGTTTATTTTTTAGTGATAACCTTATTTAATTGTCTAGACAAATAAACATAAAAAGTAATTCAATACTCAACATTCACTCCCTACGGGATCGATATTTTTACTACTTAGACGACTCAGTGCGCCTACGGATTTAACACACTAACGATAGTAGGCATTTGACTATTACACACAAGTTAAAGGTTATTAGAAAAAGGAAATAGATTGACATAAGTAGGATTTTAAGAATACATAGATATTTTAGTAATTGTATTTTAATAAAATACAGTTGTTCACAAAAAGCTCCAAATTAGAGTTGATACCAACTATACTAATTAGAGTGTGTAACAACTATCAGCTACTGTTCAAAAATATTAACCAAACATATTTTATTAGCTATTAGGAATTGAACAGCTAATAGTTGCTTCCCAACAACTAAACCAAATGCCTTCTAAATGAAATGGTCCGCTAATTATTTCTCCAAACATGCAAAACTAACTTTCATCCACCTATACTTAGTTCTAAGGACAACAATATGCAAAAATAATGTTATAGTTTCATCTATTGTAATATTTTTAGAAGCCTTCAACCATCCTTTAGATTGTACAATGTTACATAATTTCTTAAATGTTGCTCTGTTAAGACACAATAACTCAATACTTGTAGTTTCATATTATAACATTTATAGCCAAATAAATCTACGATGAACATGTTCATTCTCACCCTATGAAAATTATCTTAGTCTATACTTGTTGCCATATGAAGCAACACTTACCATTATAAGATAACTTATCACAATTATGAATACTTCTAGTTCTTCTTCATCTTCATCAACTATTTTATTTTTCTCTCTTGCATGCTTTCTTTAAATTTGCAAATCTTATTGGTTATTAATCATTAGTTGAAAACTAAAAGACTTGTTATTTTAATTATATTAACACTAAAATATGTGTACTATTTGACAAATAACAAAATACTGAAAAATACTACATATGATGAAAAATAAGAAAAATATTATGAAAATAAAAAAATTAAAAAAGCATATACTATGAATTCAAAAATATTGCAGTAAATTGTTACTTAGGACAATTAGTATACACAAAACTTGCTATATATATAATTAATCGAATCAAACGTGTGTTGTCATAGAGTGGTGTGTAGTGCCACCATTTATGACTACATAATCATATAGGACAAGACAACTTATACCTAAGTTTTTCTCTTTAGTATACATAATACTTGGTATATATATGTGTGTGTGTGTGAGCTATTTATGTACTTTGAGCCAAATATTTACACATCTTAATTAAATAAATTCAAATTCTTAATGAACATTTGTAGTTGTAGAGACTGGATTTCTACACACAGTAGCTATCTGCTAATAATATCCTCTATCCTTTCAAACATTTTTAGTTTGCTGCCTTTGAAAAAAATTGAATTCAAATCTAATTCTTGTTTTCTATTATATATATATATATATGTGTGCTATCTTTAGCTTCTCTTTTTGATTATTTATAATGATTTATTCTCCTATATATTATTTCTTCTAGTAGATGATTAATGGAATGAATAATTACAAATAATTATAGCTTCAATTTGAGTTATTGATGTAAAAGTTAAAGAACAAACCAAAAAACAAGAGTGGCCTATAAACTCAACAATTGAATTATACAAAATGAATAACAAGTCAGAGAGAATAGCAGATTGGGAATCTAAGTATAGATAGCGAAGTTTAGTGTATGGCCAAGTATTCGATAAACCATGGTATTGTGTAGACTTTGCAATCTACTTCGGAGATACAAAAGTAGATATAAGGACTAGTATAATTTGTTGAGTAATTTTCATTCATGGTACCCAATTTTTGGAGATGGTCTATCACAATATCTTACCTTTTTTTGGTCACTTAAAATAGAATGAACTTTTTTTCATTACCAATAAAAGTATATGAACTAATTTTTGACCAAAGATGAATACATGACACACCACATAGCATTTGATACAGTGAATGACTATAATGTCTTAGGTACACTAAGTCTACATCATACACGTGGTGCCACACATCATTGCCTTCACATTTTCTCTCTCCTCACTTATATTTTTTGAATACGTTTTTTCAACCAGCTCTCTCTTTTCTTCTTCCAAACAGAAAAAAAGTTGAGAGGTTGTGGTTATATATATATATATATATATATAACCACTATATATATATATATACATATATAAATATCATAGTGAAATTTAAAAGCAAATATATAGAGTACACCTAAGATAAAAAGAAGAATAAAAGGAGTAGGATAGTTAACAAAGCATCCAACCATTCAAATTAACACGTCTTCTTAAAGGCAAAAGAAGAAAAAGTTTTTCAATGATAAAATTCAATGGCTTCTAGATGTTATGAGCTCTACTACTGTAAATAATTTTCATTTTAATTTCTTTCTTGATTATCTTTTTTATATTCTTCTTTCATTCCTTTCAATTAAATAAAAATAAAAATAAAAATTAAGTAAGCAATCATAATGATAACAAAATCAAAAAAGAAAAAGAATAATAGCACATAGTTCGTAGTATTTGTGAGCAATTCCTTATGCAAGCCATTTCTCATAGTCCTTTATACTATATAAGATCATTTTCTTCTTATATCTATAACCTAAGGAAGAAACAACCACTACCATTGGAGAAGAAGAACCAGCCGAAGTAGGACCTACTAACTTGGTCAAGAGCAAGGTTAGTGATACAGTGACTAGTTGGAAATAGAGTAGCCATGGAGTTTTAATAGTTAATTTATATGATATTTTTTCAAGAAGAAGACTTAGTTGAAGCAAGAGCCACCGATTGGGTCAAGTAGCTAAAGCGTAGTCAAGAGTAAAGCTGGTGAAGTACCATCAAAGCAACATTGGCTTATATGTGTTTGTATTATCTGGGTAAGTTTTTGTTGAATTGTATGTGTGGGTATTTGTTTCCTAAGAAAATGGAGGAAAAATAAAAATTTAATTTAATTTTAAAAAAGTAAACTAGGAGCAAGAAAATGTAGGATATATGAAGATGATATGGTACCACGTGTCTCACTTGTATTACGTGGACATTGTGTGATTAACACATGGAATTTTCTCATCATATCAGATGCCATATGTCCTACTACGTACTCTACTCTAGCCAGAAAATGACTTCAGCCACTTTATTATTAATAAAAGGAAAAATTACAAATTTGTTGTCTTAACTTTTGTGGTTTTTCTATTTGAGTGTCAGAACTTTTTTTTTTTGTAATCAAGTGTATGAACTTTAAAAAAGCATACCAATGTAGTGTCTCCGGTCTATTTACTATTGATTGGGTGCTAAGTCAAATCAAATAGGATCCACTTTTATCCCAGTTATTAACCTTGTTATTTGCCACAGGTGTTGCATTATTTAAAGGATAAAATTACCCTTATTCAGTCACCCTCAATGTTTGCGGCGCAAGTTAATGTTGAGGTTATTTTTGTCAATTTATAATTTTTAATAAGGTTAATTTTATCCTTTAAATAATGCAATACACGTGGCACGTGACATGACTAATAACTGGAATAAAAGTGGGTTATGTTTGATCTGACTCAGTACCCAGTCAACATTAAATCTGTTAGAGATGCTACATTGGTATGCTTTTCTAAGGTTCAGACACTTGATTGCAAAAAAAAAAAAAAGTTCAGACACTCAAATAGAAAAATCACAAAAGTTGAGAATCCAAATTTGCAATTTTTACTTAATAAAAAAAAGTCAGATCCTTTTAAGTGATGAAGAAAGGTGATGATCTTGTCCAAAAGTTGGGTTCTATGAGTGAGGATTATCTTAATTTATTTGTTTATTGTATTTTGATGGAGTAATTAGTTAAAAGCTAATTTATGCATCTTTTGAAAGTTTGAATCAATAAATGATATGTCAATGATACAAATGATTTAACATTAATTACTTGCAAGTGTCTCAAGTACCCAAGCAAAGCACCTAACTTTTATTTTTTTGGGTGGGGAGGTACAACTACAACCTACATAGGTCAAAGCTGGTTGTTGGTTAGCTGATGACAAAGTTTGCAACTTTAAAAGAACTTTCAAATCATCAACTAAAAGACTTTGCTGTATATACTTCAAAAACCAGATTGTTTTATATATTTCAACTAGCAGATTATGTTTCACTTGAATCATATAGTGATGTATATTCAAAGTCATATATTCTATTTTGTAAACAATACTGGAAACCTTATGATAACAAAGGGATACACATACATAAGCCATTAATTTTTAGTCAAAGCATCAATTAGGATATGAAATCCATGAGAAGATTAATGAAAAATAATTTAAACCCAAAAAGAAAAAAAATGAAGATTTGACAATCAAGAAGAATATTATAATAAATAAGAAAAAGAAATTTCGATTGAAGAATATGATAACCAATACCTCTTAGTTGTTGTTAGTTGGTTAAATTTACAAAGAAAGATCTACAATTGTAAATGAAAAATTATATAGATAGTGATATGAGAAGAGAGTGGATAATTTTAGGTCAAAGATGAAGAACGTAAAATCTACTGGCTAGATGTTATTTAAAATTAAGGTATTTTGAGCTTTTAAAATTTTTAAGCCTTGAACTGATTCCAAATTAGGATTTTTACATAGATGCCTAAAAAACTGGTGTCATTAACATGTAATGTCCTATATTTCCTAAATATTACATGCATGTCCTATATTTGTCAAAAATTATACGTGTGTCCCTTTTTTTATTCTTCTATCTTACGTCTTCTTCTTCCCTTTTTTTCTTCCATCCTACGTTTTCTTTTATGATATGAAATCAAATGATTAGAAAAATCAAATAAAGAGCAAAGGCATGACAGGACCTTTCAAAATTAAAGTAGAGACATTCTCTCTCCAACGCCACTCCTTTCCCATCTCTATCTTCTTCTTCTTCTTCTTTTTTGACATAATTTTTTAACCTTTTTATAATAATCTTGCAGACTTGAAGCTTTTATTTTGTTTTTTATTATTTTTTTCTCTCAAAATTTCAATCTTTGCTTTAATTTTCTATTTGACTACCATTTATTGATTATGAGACTTTTTGTTTCTTCAATTCTTTCTCTGCAACTTCTCATTTTGTTTCTTTAATTTTATACTATTTTCTTATATGGGTCGTTGCTATTTTGATGAAAGTTGCTAGCTTGGTGTCGTTGACAGTTAGAGAAATGCATGCAAATTTAAAGGAATTTATGTATTGGATGAGTTGGGTTTTGTATTATTATATAAGCAATGTATAAAAAGGAAAACTAACAAAAGAGAAAAACCCAAGTGTACATGGCCTTAATTTCTTAATGTTTATTTGTATTACTCAAAATTTTAATTTTTTAGGAAATGGTTTCCAGTCGTATTGGTGTGCCTATGGCCCGCATGCATTCTATTTATTTGATAATTTGCCCAAGTGACAACTCCTAGTAAAATAATGTACCAAATTCTTCCATTTGAATTCATGTGGAGCCTGTGATTAGAATTTAGAAATTTCTATTTCAATCAGCCCAGTCTTTAAAAAATATAGACTTGAATTGTTTAGCTACTTTGCTTATTGGTTTGTTTGTTTTATTTTTGAAAATGAATATTTTGTTCACGGACCCAATAAAGAATTAATCAATTTACTTTTCCTTGTGTGGCCATTTAATTGTATTTTTGTTTTTTTAGAAAAGTCACATTTTCATTTAGGTGATTTTTAATTGTATAATTCATTTTTAAGTATCATTCTTATTATTATTTTTTATTTTTCTGAATATACTCAAAATTAATAAAATTTTTCACTTAAATGACTGTTAGGAGATATAGAAAAAAAATCATTGGTCAAAATAACAATTAATTTTATTATTTATTAAGAAATATTAAGAATGATACTTAAAACAATATATTTTCTGACTATTATTCATATATCATACAATCAAGGTAGTATATTATCTGAATATTATAAGAATATGAAACTCAAAATAGTAACTGAAAATTAAAAACAGTATCTCAAACTCATAATTTATAAAAATTAAAAATATTAGTTTTATTATGTAGTTTATAATTTTAATTTTTAAAATTTTTGGTGAATACAAAAATTAAATTAATTAAAATTTTACCAATTTTTATCACACAATAAGCTTATGAAATAATAAGAATGATACTTACAAACAATATATTATTTGAATATTATTCGTATATGTTAAAAACAAAACTATACATTATTTGAATATTATAAGGATCTGAAACTCAAAACAATATCTGAAACTCAAAACAGTATTTGAAACTTAAAACAGTATCTAAAAATGAAAAACATTATATCAAAACTCATAAATACAATATATTTTTTGAATATTATTTGTATATGATAAAATCAAAATAGTATATTTTCTTAATATTATTCATATCGGAAACTCAAAACAATATCGAAGACTCAAAACAATATATGAAACCCCAAACATTAAAAACGATGTCTCAAACTCATAAATACAATATATTTTCTGAATATTATTCGTATATGATACAATTAAAAATAGTATATTATCTGAATATTATTTGTATCTGAAACTCAAAACAGTATTTGAAACTCAAAATAGTATATGAGAAATTCAAAACAGTGTCTGAATATGATAATTTGAGTAAGTATTTATTGTTGAAAAAATAATATCAAACTAACATATATATATAAATGTTCAAATTTATATTTCAAAATATTTTTCTTGCATATATGAAATTTTAATTATTTATTAAAACTAATATGAGTTATATAATTTAAATATGTTAATTATAATCTTTGAAATAGAGCACACTGCTTATATATAAACCCAAAACCAAGACTTAAAAAAAAAGAGGAACAAATTGAAAACAGAAAATAAGAAAAAAAGGAAAAATAAAAATAAATAAAAAGAGATAAAATTAAAAAAAATAATATAAAGATAAAATAAAAATAAAAAATAAGAATA
>CATIWM010495188.1:0-42610 GCA_949671775.1 Mallotus repandus
CAAAAGCATATGCATATGTAATATTTGAATTTTGTATTTATTTTATGAGATGTTGAAATGTTTGTTTTAGCCTTTAGAATTTAATTTATGTTTATATTCATTGAGTCGCGACTCACCAAATCGCAATTATTTTTCCAGATACAGAAGCTTGAAGTGTGACTATTTTGAAGCATATAGCATGGTAGTTAAAGCATAGAGCATAAGTTGTCGGCCAAATCCAGACTCTCTCTTTCCTTGTAGCATGCATATGCCCATTAGTTAATGTAAAATATTTGTATGCGTGTACGGATAAGTATAAATGTGTGTATAATAATTACATGTGACTAAAGTATGATTAATAATGAATATGAGATATCACGATGTGTATTAATACTAAGTGTGTAGGGTGTTACAAATTCAACGTATAAACTACACGTGCATAACTACTCATTACATTAATCCAGAGTAGAAGCTGAACAAAAAAATTATTTCATTTTTCCCTGTTCCATTGCATAGGGGTGAGTATATTGCAAAAAGTTTAAAAAATTGTCTTCTAGATTGGGGTGTCAAACATATTTTCATGGTGAAAATAGACAATGCATCTTCAAATGACACTGCACTTGGTTTTTTTAAGAAAAAATTAATGTCTTAGGGCGCATCTACTGTCAAAATAAAATATGTCCACATAAGATGCATTGCACACATCCTTAATTTAGTTGTCACTGAGGGGTTGAAAGAAGCTGGCCATTATGTTAAAAGGGTTAGAGAAACTGTGAGATATATTAGGAATTCACTTGCTAGGTTGCACAAATTTAAGGAAGTAGCTAACTTAATTGGTTGTGAATCAAAATGATCATTGTCTCTAAATGTGCCCACTAGGTGGAATTCAACCTATGACATGTTAAAATCTGCTTGCTTATTTGACAAAGTCTTTGAAAAATGTGAGGAATGTGAGCATGTATTTAGAGCTGACTTAGGAGATGATGTACCAGATTTTATGAATTGGTTGCATGTCAAGCAACTTGTTGATTTTTAAAAAAAAATTTATGAGATGACTTTGAGAATCTCTGGTTCTCAGTATGTTACTGCAAACTCTTTTTCTATAAATTTTTTAAACTTTTCAGTGTTTTACATGAGTGGCAAAATTCTCCTGATACTAGTAAAAAATCAATGGGCTTTTCCATGAAAGGCAAATTTGACAAGTATTGGAGGGATCATTAAAAGATGAATTTGTTGATTTTCATTGCAAATGTGCTTGATCCTCAATACAAGCTGCAATTCTTAGAGTATTCACTGAATCATATTTATGGGGATTCTGTCGGTGGAAGCATTTACTCTAATGTTAAAGCTGCCTTGTCTGAATTATTTGGTGATTATTCTGCTTCTTGCAAGCCTCATTCTTAATCTTCATTACTATCTGGACAGTTAATTGATGCTTGTGGAACTGCTTCTGCTGAATCTGGGCATTCATCTTCATTGCTAAAAGCCAGATTTAAGATGCATAAAATGGCACTTGGAATTGGTGGGAGCAAGAAAACTAAGTTGGATAACTATCTTTCTGAGTCTATCATTGAGGAGGATGACTCATTTGACATTCTCAGATGGTGGAAGCTCAATTTTGAGAGATTTCCTATTCTCTCTACTCTAGCACGAGATGTGTTAGCTGTGCCAATATCCACAGTTGTATCTGAATATGCTTTTAGCATAAGAGGGAGGGTGCTGGACTGCTTTAGATCTTTTTTGACACCTAAAGTAGTGGAAGATTTAATATGTTCTCAAGATTGGATCAGAATGTCAAAACCTCCAGTCTCAATTGAAGAGTCCTTAGAGGAAATTGAGGAGTTTGAGAAAGGTAATTTACTTGCATATTATTTTGAATTATTTCGTGTATCTTATTTCTTTAATTCTGCTTCTATTTGAGCTTTCTTCTTTAAATGCAATCTCTTATTTTGTATTTTGTGAGAGTTATCTCTAGTTGGCATGGCCCCATCAATGGGATAATCAAGTGCCAATTAACTGTAGAAATTTTAGTAAAATTTAATTTTCATTTATTTGGACTTTAACTGTTGTCTGCAACTGATTAATTGCCCTACTTGTGTTCTATTTTATGTGCTATTTGCAACTGGTTAATTGCTCTGCCTGTGATATGTTATGTGTGCTATTTGCATGATCATTGAAGTGGCTCGACCTTAAGTTGCCAGTGTTATTATTTGATGAGTTTAAACTTGTTGAATTGCAACACTGAAGTGGCTGGAGATGAGTTGCCAGTGTTGTTGCATGAGTTTAACCTTATTGAACAGCTTCACTGAGGTGGTTGAGGCTCAGTTGCCAGTGTTTATTGTCTTGGGGCTATGATGATGCTTCCACCTAGAAGCTGAGAAGTAAATGTGCTTGCCATATTTCTTGGTAGCATTTATTTTGTTGCCAAAATTACATGGCCGCATTTTTACAATGAATTATACCACAACCAATCTAAGCCCACTTTGCATTTCAGTTTTGTCTTATACAGTCATACCTCAGGTCACTTTGCATTTTAGTTATTTCATTCATGCTTCTGCTTATGTTTTTACTTGTTTGATTTCTATTATTATTAGTTGCTGCCTTATTGGGCCATGATGAAGCTTCTACTATAGTTTTTTTGCAGATTGTTTCAATGTGTTTATTGATTTTCTTAGATGACATCTCTTTTGTTGCCAGAAATTCTAGCACCATTTGGACATGACTTGAAAATTTTTGGCAGCTGAGCCCTTTTTCTTGTGAAATTAATTTGCCTTTCAGTTGTTCTTCCATTGGATGATTCTGTGTTGTTGATTTATGTTAAAATGGAGGAATTGGAAGCATTTGGGTGAACGAGCTTATTGGTCTGCAATCATATATATTTTTTGCTTGATATGCAGTCCATTTGCATATAATTTTGGTGGAAGCATTATATTTTGGCTTCAAAATATGTGTTGAAGTCATGTGTGGAAGCATTTTTTATATCTAATTTAACTTGTGTATACAAAGTTAGATAGAAAATAGCCTCATGTAATTAAATTATGTTAGATTATTAATGGGCTTTACATATTTTGTAATTATTTAGTTGGGTTACACAATTTCGGCTTTGCCCTATTTTTTGTAATTATGTAATAAATATTGGGTTTTGCCCAAATTAGTAAAAATTTGGATATTTTTCTTTGATTTTCATTATTTTAAGCCCATATTTGGGCCCAACCAAACCTAAATCGAGCGATCAAATATTTAAATCGAACAATTCGGTTCATCGAACCGTTCTTTTTTACCTTCATTTCGGTTCGGTTCGGTTCAGCACCACAAAAGGCTTCAAAAAAATTGATTATTTTTTAATTCTTCACATCGAACTGAACCGAACTGAATCGTGCTCACCCCCTACTAATACATAGTGCTGCTAGAAAGTACTGTGGTGTGGTGTCCAAACAACAAATAAAAAAAAACTGAAAATTATTGAAAACAAATAAAAAAATATTTTATTAAATAAAATCTTGATTACCCATAAAAGGGGTAACTTTTACTCAAAGTGAAAACAATTATTTTTTCAATCCAACTAGCAAGATTGCAATGTGATAAGGGGTCACCCAAAAATGGTTTAGAAAAATTTGGTATGAATTCATGAGACACCCACTTGCTAATTTTTGTACATTTAGGTGTCATTTATACATTGCAGTTGATGTATTATTGCACCTAATTAGTATACGTCAATGAACTAAAACATTTTGCTTGAAAAAGGGCAATAATAGCTGTATAACAGCCCTCTCTAAGGATGGGACAATGAGTAAAAAGGTATTTTTACTTGGTCATAAAGCCAAGACATAGGTTAGAAAATCAGAAATTCACTCTTCCTTTGTACAATGAAAGAAAATGGAATTGCCATATTAGATTTGGTTTATGTTTATACGAGCTATGTTTAACCCACTTAAAACCGATGGTAAAACGTCATGTTATGATATCAAGACATTTAATAGAGACTAGATTTAGATTCTTCATCCCTCTCTAATTTTATCATATCATGTCATTAGATTTAGTCATTAGACTACTATTTAAGAAAATGTTTATCACTTGATATGTCTAATTATATCATTTCAAGTTTGATTGACTGAGAAGTTGAATTTTTTTAAATAAAATTCTAAATTGGAATTTAATTTATAGAAAAGTTGATTTGGTAAAGATTTTGTTCCTCGTATACACTCTACTAAATTGAAATTAAAAATAATTAAAACTTATATAGCTATCAGCTACAGATAATATTAAATAAAAAAATTATATTCAAATAAATCAGATTCTATATGAAGTTAATTTATATCTGAGTTAATATAATGAAATATCTTGGTAGGATTTCGACTTCCACTATACTTTTAGGGTAAACAGTAATTGAATGTGAAAATATCAATTCCAGATAATTCTACAAGAAACAAGCTATGCTTAATCTATGTAAACTGTTTGCCTCTGAAAGGAGAAGCTAGATATTTTCCTTTAGGCACAAGCTTAACATGATCTAAGCCTAAGGCCATGCTTTGTGGCCCTAAATTGCATGGGTCCAACCCTTTAAAATTATATGAAAAAGGTATGAACTTGTGCCCTTAAAAGCCATCATTTCTGGGTAGCAATTTTACTGTTTTAGACCCCTCCCCATGGACGTCCATCCTTATCAGTCACCATACTCCTGCATGGGATGTTGCTTCTTGCTTGCTGAAAAGAAGATAAGGAGACATCCTGAACCATTCTGATCATAATTGAGTTTGTTTCTAAGTCTATTATTTTTAATTTGATGATTTCTGCCATCAAAATTAACTAAGTAATTTGTAAATGATGAGATTAAATATGTGTGAGTATTGTTATTTAACTCGTTAAAAAATGAATTAATTGATATGTAAATAAAATTAGTTTGAACACTATTCAAATTATATAAAAAAGTAAAAATTTAGGACATTTAAAGAGAAAATTTTAAAAATTAACTCAATGGTGTAAATTTCTACTGAATTCGTATGTGAGAATGTTATATAATGAAAATTTTGGTGCATATTCAGACTCTCACCCATCTTTTTTTTGAAGTAGTAATAATGGAAGATTCTGCGCATATTCACATATCCTCATCCATCAATTTTTTGAACTAGCACTAGCTACAAAATACGAATGAAAATTATTTTTATATTTTACGTTATGTAAAACTATTTCGTGATTTAAAAGGAGAAGGGAAAAAGAAAAAAACTCTAGAGCATGATGTGAAGGAGTAAGGCAATATTCATGGACAAGGGTGTCATGAAATGAAAGACAGATGACCTAACTCAATTTAACATTTCTATCTATCCCTTTGTTAATAGATAGCTGTGCTAATGTCTCTTTGTTAATGGACACACGTATGAGGCATTACCTTTTAATTGAAGGGCCATGCACATCAATACCTTCAATTATTTAGCAAATTTTACGGCTCTACTGGTGCATGCTTTAAGAGCTTCTAGGTTGTAGCTAACCTCTTTTGCCCTCTTTCTTTCGTCTTCATTTCTTTAAGTTTTTGTACCCTTTTTGCTGTTGGAACATAGTGTAGTTATAGTACTTGAACTGTTGAACATAAATGTTTTATGCTATTTGGACTTTGGTAGCTAGCTACTCCTTGGTTTTTGCTGTTTTTTTTCTCATTACGAACCTCACCTCTTGTCTCCTTGCACAATCTGACAAGTGGGAACTTGGCATTAGGTTGTAGCTATCTTTATAATGGACATTGTACAATGTTCACTGAGATCCTGCGTAAAGGTCACTTCAAAATGCCCACAAAAATTGGTATCCGAGGGGTGTTAATTTTAATTATCCTCTCAGGAAATAAATGAATAACTTTTCATGATTTTTCTTATTTTATCTTCATCTTAATTAATTCATCTTTTGAAATGAGTTAGCAAGCTTTGCTATGAATATTCATTCAAAAATTATTTTTTTCTTGGGTGTTAGATAATAAAAATTAGATGTCGATAGATTAGAATATAGACTTAAGTAAAAATTGTTTGAAAAGAAATATAATAATTTTGATTCACATATGAATTGACTCTCCATTCAGATCTGGAATTCGACTCTCCATGACTACCATCTACCACCTTATATAGGGCACAACCATTAAACATTCATTGAATTAAAAAATAATTATTGTTTAATTTTATTAATAAAATATATATACATTAATTCAACTAGCATTTATTGTTATGAGTAAAAAATTTTAATTTTTAAAATAATAGCTTGTATTCGAATTCTATATAAAGAGAAGAAACATGAGAGAGCTTTATTTTGTTTCTATTTGGATTAATTGAACTCTTATAAGTATGAGATATATATGACCGATTGAAACTAAATGCAATACATATATATATATTCAACCCATATATATATTTAACTCTACACTTCAAAATATTAACTATCAAAATAAATATATCAAAAACTTGTATATAATAGTCAGAATTTAAAGAAAAATAAATAATTGCTCCTTTTTTAACACCCTGAGCTATTATCCAAAATACTAAAACAAAAATCAATATTTTAGAAAAATAAATTTCAAACTGATAAAAAACTTCTTCACAAAAATTTTTATCTTAAAAAATTAAAGAAAATCTGGTTATATATAGAACAAATGAAATGTGTAATGTACATAATAAAGTCCTAAATAAGTGTTAAAAAAAATATCTCAAATAAAGAACACTTTTACATGTGAGTACTGACGAAATAGAGGAATTCATGAATTGCCAGTTAAGTTTGGTATATTGATGAAAGCATATGATCAACACTTTAGAACACTACGAAAATCATAGGGACCCATACATCCCATGCTTCCATTTGGCACATACACGTGCCCATTAAGACAAGTATAAATTCATCAAAACAACCACCAAAAACATAAATTTATATATTAAAAAAAAGGCTAAAAGACACACACACACATATATATATATATATACATAAAGATGAAACATCGATTTTACTGTTCATTTATAAGATATATTTGCCCATTGATTTCACGTTTAATTTCAAAATTGCCACTGCTTGTTCTGTATGTGTCTGCTTTTAAATTTTGCTTTAATTACATGAATGCCACTGTCTTTTACTTTTCCGTGGCAGGTGGAGCGTTTCAAGAAGAAAATGACATCGTTTAGTTGACCGGCCTTCCTCAGTGTTGAACGGTGCCGTCTAACCCTAACTTTCTTCACTGGTGCCCTAATCTAGGGATGTCAAAATGGGTAATGATATGCGAATACGATTAGCCTAACACGTAAAATTAGCAAATTAGTGTTAAAGTTAAAAGGATTCGTGTCAGAAACGGGTCAATCCGTTTATGACATGATTTAATTAGATCGTGTCGCAGGTTGACACGCGAACCTATTCACAATCCATTTAATTATACGTGTCGTGTTGGGTCATGTCAACCTGACACGATACTATTTATTAAAAATACATATAATTTATTATGATTTTAAATAATAAATTAGTAATTTATTATAATTTTTTTATAAAAATAATATTTTTATAATTATATTATGCAAATTGCCAAATTATAAACATTATTTTAATTTTTTTTTATGAAAAATAGTATTTTTATGTATTATAAATATTATACAGGTTAAATGAATCGCATTGAATTTTGTGACCCGCAAATGCAACCCATTTAAATAAATTAGTTAAACGTGTCGTGTTGTGTAACCCGTTTAATATTCGTCAGGTGTTAGGGTTGAAATTTTTGACACGATTAATAAATGGGTCGTGTTCGTGTTAACATTAATCATGTCACCAAAGTGGGTCAATCCAACACGAACACGACCCACCAACCCATTTTGACACCTCTACCTTAATCCATTCTCCGCCCCCAGCTCTCACGCTTTCTTCTCCATTTCTCTCCCACATATCACCTTATTGAAAAGGTTAAATGAAAATTCAGTTACAAATTACAATTTATAAAATTAGTTATAAAGAACCTTTTCGTTTTAAATTTCCTTAAGGTGCGACTTCATTTCCCCAAATTTTCTCACTCTCAAATCGTTTTCATCAAGTTGTGTCAGTAGCACAAAATTGGGCAATCTGCAACTGTGTCTCATTGAAGTCTTTCATTCTTCCATGCTTCTTTAACCTCAATCTTCCAAAGTAGGTTTTACAGCAGATATGTGCCATTTCCCTTTTCAAATAGGAGAAATGAACCCCAGTCAGGTGGCAAAACATAGGATACAATCCTTCATGTAATTATTCAACATGTAAAACAACAATAATTCTGGTATGAATTAATGATGCCAAAAATAACAAAGATAGAAGGCACAAACCTATGAAAATGAAACACTTTCCCCAAGTGCAGAAAAAAGATGGAAAATTTCAGCTTCGGCGTCAACCAATTATTTATTCAAATTAGCTCCTCCATCAAAGTAATTAGCTACGTAATTTTATTATTTAACTGTTAAGCATGATTAGGATTTGATTGTTATGTCCTAATTAGTCGCGGGTTGACAAGCGAACCCGTTTATAACCTGTTTAATTATACGTGTCGTGTCAACCCGACACGACATGACATGACCCATTAAAAAAATATATAATTTATTGTGATTTTAAAAAGTAAATTAGTAATTTACTATAAATTTTTTTATAAAAATAATATTTTTATAATTGTATTATGCAAATTGCTAAATTATAAACAATATTTTAAATTTTTTTTGTGAAAATAGTATTTTTATACATTGTAAATATTATATAGGTTAAATGAGTCGTGTTGAATTTTATGACCCGCATAACTCATTTAAATAAATGGGTTAAACGTGTCGTGTAACCTATTTAATATTCGTGTTGTGCTAGAGTTGAAATTTTTGACACGATTAATAAATGAGTCGTGTTCGTGTTGACCCTAATCAAGTCACCAAAGCGGGTTAAACCGACACGAACACGACCAACCAACCCATTTTAACACCTTTACCATAATCTATTCCTCTCCGCCGCCTCCTCTCATGCTGTCTCCTCCGTTTCTCTTCCACATATCACCTTATTGAAAAGGTTAAATGCAAATTCAGTTACAAATTACAATTCATAAAATTAGTTATAAAGAACCTTTTCGTTTTAAAGTTCCTAAAGGTGCGACTTCATTTCCCCCAATTTCCTCACTGTCAAATCATTTTCATCAAGTTATGTGTCAGTAGACTCGATTGAATGATCAGTGCCAGTTATTTCTGCACAAAGTTGGGCAATCTGCAACTGTGTCTCACTGAAGTCTTTCATTCTCCCGCGCTTCTTTAACCTCAAATCTTCCAAAGTAGGTTTTACAGTAGATATGTGCCATTTCCCTTTTCAAATAGGAGAAATGAACCCCAGTCAGGTGGCAAAACATAGGATACAATCCTTCATGTAATTATTCAACATGTAAAACAACAATAATTCTGGTATGAATTAATGATGCTAAAAATAGCAAAGATAGAAGGCACAAACCTATAGAAATGAAACACTTTCCCCAAGTGCAGAAAAAAGATGGGAAATTTTAGCTTCGGCGTCAACCAATTGTTTATTCAAATCAGCTCCTCCATGAAAGTAATTAGCTGCTTAATTTTGTTATTTAACTGCTAATCATGATTAGGATTTGACTGTTATGTCCTAATTAATCACGAGTTGACACGTGAACCTGTTTAATTATACGTGTCGTGTCAACCCGACATGACATGACGCGACTCATTAAAAATACATATAATTTATTGTGATTTTAAATAGTAAATTAGTAATTTACTATAAATTTTTTTTATAAAAATAATATTTTTATAATTGTAATATGCAAATTGCCAAATTATAAACATTATTTTAAATTTTGTTATTGAAAAATAGTATTTTTATATATTATAATTACTATATAGGTTAAATGGGTCGTGTTGAATTTTATGACCCGTACAACCCATTTAAATAAATGGGTTAAACGTGTCGTGTCGTGTAACTCGTTTAATATTTGTGTCATGTTAGGGTTAAAATTTTTGACACGATTAATAAATAGGTCGTGTTTGTGTTGACCTTAATCGTGTCACCAAAATGGGTCAACCCGACACGAACACGACCTACCAGCCCATTTTGACACCTCTACCCTAATCCATTCCTCTCTGCGGCCTCCTCTCATGCTTTCTCCTCCTTTTCCCTCCCACTGATCACCTTATTGAAAAGGTTAAATGCAAATTCAGTTACAAATTACAAATCATAAAATTAGTTATAAAGAACCTTTTCGTTTTAATGTTCCTTAAGGTGCGACTTCATTTCCCCCAATTTCCTACCAACCCATTTTGATACCTCTACCCTAATCCATTCCTCTTCGCGGCCTCCTCTCATGCTTTCTCCTCCTTTTCCCTCCCATAGATCACCTTATTGAAAAGGTTAAATGCAAATTCAGTTACAAATTACAAATCATTAAATTAGTTATAAAGAACCTTTTCGTTTTAATGTTCCTTAAGGTGCGACTTCATTTCCCCCAATTTCCTCACTCTCAAATCAATTTCATCAAGCATGTGTCAGTAGACTTGATTGAATGATCAGTGCTTGCAATTTTTACACAAAGTTGGGCAATCTGCAACAGTGTCTCATTGAAGTCTTTCATTCTTCCATGCTTCTTTAACCTCAAATCTTAAAAAGTAGGTTTTACAGCAGATATTTGTTGATTTAGAGTGCCATTTTCCTTTTCTTACAGGCCCTAATCAGGTGGAAAAACATAGGATACAATCCTCCATGTAATTATTCAACATGTAAAACAAAAATAATTCAGGTGTGAATTAATGATGCCAAAAATAGCAAAAACAGAAGGCACAAACCTATAGAAATGAAACACTTTCCCCAAGTGCAGAAAAAAGATAGAAAATTTCAGCTTCGACGTCAGCCAATTGTTGATTCAAATCAGCTCCTCCATCAAAGTAATTAGCTGCTTAATTTTATTATTTAGCTGCTAATCATGATTAGGATTTAATTGTTATGTCCTAATTAGTCGTAGGTTGACACGCGAACCTATTTAATTATACGTGTCGTGTTGGGTCGTGTCAACCCGACACGACACGACACATTAAAAATATATATAGTTTATTGTGATTTTAAATAGTAAATTAGTAATTTACTAGAAATTTTTTATAAAAATAATATTGTTGTGTTGAATTTTATGACCTGCACAACTCATTTAAATAAATGGGTTAAACGTGTCGTGTTAGGGTTGAAATTTTTGACACGATTAATAAATGGATCGTGTTGAGTTGACCCTAATCGTGTCACCACAGTGGATCAACCCGACACGAACACGACCCATCAACCCATTGTGACACCTCTACCCTAATCCATTCCTCTCTGCCGCTTCCTCTCATGCTTTCTCCTCCTTTTCTCTCCCACAGATCACCTTATTGAAAAGGTTAAATGCAAATTCAGTTACAAATTATAATTCATAAAATTAGTTATAAAGAACCTTTTCGTTTTAAAGTTCCTTAAGGTGCGACTTCATTTCCCCTAATTTCCTCACTCTCAACTCATTTTCATCAAGCTGTGTGTCAGTAGACTTGATCGAATGGTCAGTGCCATCTATTTTTGCACAAAATTGGGCAATCTACAATTGTGTCTCGTTAAAGTCTTTCATTCTTCCACGCTTCTTTAACCTCAAATCTTATAAAGTAGGTTTTACAACAGATATTAAATGCTTTAGAGTGCCATTTCCCTTTTCTTATAGGTGAAATGAACCCCAGTCTGGTGGCAAAATATAGGATATAATCCTTCACGTAATTATTCAACATGTAAAACAAAAATAATTCAAGTGTGACTTAATGATGCCAAAAATAACAAAGGTAGAAGGCACAAACTTGTAGAAATGAAACACTTCCCCCAAGTGCAGAAAAAAGATAGAAAATTTTAGAATGGCATCAGTAGATTGTTGATTCAAATAAGCTCCTTCATAAAAGTAATTAGCTGTTTAATTTTGTTATTTAATTGTTAATCAAGATTAGGATTTGATTGTTATGTCCTAATTAGTCGCAGCTTGACATATAAACCCGTTTAATTATACATGTCATGTCAACCCAACACGACACGACACGACCTATTAAAAATACATATAATTTATTATGATTTTAAATAGTAAATTAATAATTTACTATAAATTTTTTATAAAAATAATATTTTTATAATTGTATTATGCAAATTGTCAAATTATAAATATTCTTTCAAATTTTTTTTGTGAAAAATAATATTTTTATATATTATAAATATTATACAGGTTAAAAGGATCGGGTTGAATTTTATGACCTACACAACCCATTTAAATAAATGGGTTAAACGTGTCGTGTCGTGTAACCCGTTTAATATTTGTGTCGTGTTAGGGTTGAAATTTTTGACACGATTAATAAATGGGTTGTGTTCGTGTTAACCCTAATCGTGTCACCAAAGTGGGTCAACCTGATCCAAACATGATCCACCAACCTGACACCTCTACCCTATTCCATTCCTCTCCGCCGCCGCCTCCTCCCACGCTTTTTCCTCCTTTTCTCTCCCACAAATCACCTTATTGAAAAGGTTAAATGCAAATTCAGTTACAAATTATAATTTATAAATTAGTTATAAAGAACCTTTTTGTTTTAAAGTTCTTTAAAGTGCGACCTCATTTCCCCTAATTTCCTTACTGTCATATCATTTTCATCAAGCTTGGTGTCAGTAGACTTAATCGAATGATCAGTGCCAGCTATTTCTACATAAAGTTGGGTAATCTGCAACTGTATCTCATTGAAGTCTTTCATTCTTCCATGCTTCTTTAATCCCAAATCTTCCAAAGTAGGTTTTACAGTAGATATTAGCTGCTTTAGAGTGCCATTTCCCTTTTCAAACATGAGAAATGAACCCCACTCTGATGACAAAACATAGGATATAATCCTTCATGTAATTATTCAATATGTAAAACAAAAATAATTCAGGTGTGAATTAATGATGCAAAAAATCACAAAGATAGAAGGCACAAACATGTGGAAATGAAACACTTTCCTAAATGTACAAAAAAATTAAAAAGTGGGTCAACCCGATACGAACACGACCCACCAACCCATTTTGACACCTTTACCCTAATCCATTCTCCACTGCTTGCTCTCACGCTTTCTCCTCCTTTTCTCTCCCACATATTACCTTATTGAAAAGGTTAAATGCAAATTCAGTTACAAATTACAGTTCATAAAATTAGTTATAAAGAACCTTTTTGTTTTAAAGTTCCTTAAGGTGCGACTTCATTTCCCCCAATTTCCTCACTGTCAAATCATTTTCATCAAGCTGTGTATCAATAGACTTGATTGAATGATTAGTGCCAGTTATTTATACACAAAGTTGGGCAATCTGCAACTATGTCTCATTGAAGTCTTTTATTCTTCCATGCTTTTTTAACTTCAAATCTTCCAAAGTAGCTTTTATAGCAGATATTAGTTGCTTTAGAGTGCCATTTCCCTTTTGAAACAGGAGAAATGAACCCTAGTCAGGTGGCAAAAAATAGGATACAATCCTTCATGTAATTATTCAACATGTAAAATAAAAATAATTCAGGTGTGAATTAATGATGCCAAAAATAGTAAAGATAGAAGGCACAAACCTGTGGAAATGAAACACTTTCCTAAATGTACAAAAAAATTAGAAATTTCAACTTCAACGTCAGCCAATTGTTGATTCAAATCAACTCCTCTATCAAAGTAATTAACTGCTTAATTTTGTTATTTAACTGTTAATCATGATTAGAATTTGATTGTTATGTCCTAATTATTTGCTAATTAATTGCATTGATGATTGAAATTCTTTCTCTAGGAAGCAAATGACCGAGAAATTTCTTGAATTGATCATGGAAAGTTATTCACTCCTAATTGAGCTTGACAAGGTGCTCTTACCTTAATTTTCCTTTTTCCCAAATCATTTGCTAATTTGATTTTCATTATTTTGTTTATTGATTTGGGGATATTTAATCACTTCTTTTTCGATTAGTGTTTTCCAAGAGTTTATTTATCATCAAAGTCATCTAATGAGCTAGTGGTAATTAAAGAGGCGTTTTTTTTTAAAGTCTTTTTGTCTTAATATTAAGTGTGTTATTTTTTGGAATGTTACCTCAAGTCGATTCTTTTCCCTGCTCCTGCATAAGTTGTTGATTTTTAGTTTGTAATTTAGTGGTTTTTTTGCATGACTCGGTAGTATCTTGAGTTTGCTTCATAGAATTTGTGTTTATGCTTTTTTAATTTATTTTTTTAGTTGGTTGGTTATGGCTTCCATGCGGGTCTTGAAGGAGCTCAAGGATCTCTAAAAGGATCCTCCTACCTATTGCAAGGTAGGTACTAATTAGGAAAAAGAAGAAATTAATGCTACAATTCAATTATTCATTTTTTCTTTTTCCTTGGATATTTATTTTTATGATGTAATTATCTACTTCATTCTTTTTATAATGTTCAAAATTTTGTTATTTTTTTTAGGTATTTGTTCTATAATCAGTACTCATCAGAGTTGTTAGTAGATCATCAGAGTTGTTAGTAGAGCTTTAAAGGCTTGGACCCTTCATACAGGTTCTTCCTATGTATAGAGATTGTTAAATCAAGGTTTATTTCTTTATTTTTTTTATTTGTGTACCTATTTTTTCCTTGACTTACACTGTTTCATGTGTTCTCATTTTTTAGCATACATGTTTTATGTTGGTTTTTTTATGCTCTGTTTTATAAATTGCAGACTCATTATTTTTTGTTCTATTTTTTATTTTTCTTAAGTATACAGTGGTTATACATGGTAATTACTCTAAAAATAAAAGTAATATGATGTACCCATACTTATATAATACATATTAATTCTAAATTAATTGTTTTATATATAAGATATTAAAAGATTCTCAAAAACTATGTGAATATATTAAAAATTAGACATGATTGATATACATATTATACTTTGATTTAGTTACTAAATTAAATGATTGTTTGTTGTTGTTTTTTTCATTGTGTGTGTGAGAAGAATTTTTTTTAAATATAAAAAGATAATTTAATTATTTTGTTGATGTAGGTCTATTTTTAGAAATTGCGTTCAAGGAACTATTCCTGTTGGGTGTGGTGACTTGTGAGCCTTCCTAAATTGGATTTCTTTGAGAACAATGTTTCAAGTGCCATCCTTAATAGGTTAGAGAATCTAAAATTTTATGGGTCTTCGTATGACATAATTTTTAAATTGAACTTTGGAGTTGAGGTCTGAAAAGGGATTAGAAAATTTTGTTATGCTGAAAAGGAGCCGTGAAATTTTTCATTTAAGAATGTATTATGTTGTTTTAAAAAAAAAAGCAAAATTCAATGGAATTCTTGAGAAAGCCTGTTAATTTATTTTTTATTTTTTTATGGTTTTGTGTTAGGAAATTTTTATTGATTTGTGTTGTTTTTAAAGGTTACCCAATTCAAAATGTTTGTTTACCAAATTTAATGAAAAATTTATGAAAAGGGTCACTTATGTTGAATTAGCAAGAATTATCACTGATTTTAGTTTTTAATTTAAATTTTGGTGTCTACTAATAAACTAATCAGCATTATATATTTCATTTTTTATCTTATAGCCGATGACAATTTTAATTGGTTAGGCAACATCCTATTGTGTTTAAATTATTTCTGGTGAGTTGATCTTGATCATTAGATTCAATCACATTATAAGCGAACAATTTAGTTAGCTCAGTAATAATAAAGAATGTTTCTTTTTTATTTTTGTGATATGGCCAAAAACATTTATCAGTAAAGATAAGGAGCTATCCACATCATCTATCCATTGGTATAGGAACTTGTATGAGAGCACGCATCCTTATCACTACTATTAGTTTGAACAACCTTATCACTCCATTGGCTCTCATGATTGATGCCAGTGGCTAATGTGCTAAAGCCTCCAAGATCATCATATTCTGAATTGGAGTCCCAACTTCATAACTTTGATTAACAATGTCATTGGTTTCCTAATGTTTCGATTTCATAGTTCAGTCCACAACCACATAAAGATTCACATCTACTGGACGTGGATTTCAAGCGCAACAATCAAATCATAGTCAAAATCATTCAGGTAACCTCTCATTAAACAACAACCAAACACGTCCTCCTTCACTTGGTGAACGGAGAATGACTCAAGCAGAAAGAGACATGTATCATGAAAAGAAATGTCTGTATTATGGAGTAGTAGGCCATATAACTAAGCTTTGTTGGTGGGTGCCAAAGAAATCTGAAAATGCCTTAGAGAGGGGGTGAATAAGGCAAGTGAAGGATTTTAGAAATAATAAAAATGAATTTAAGGAATAAATAAAAATTGAAAGAGAGTAGAGTAGGAAGAACAATGAACTCAATTATTTAAGGAGTTCAGATTCAACAACAATCCTACGTCTCTACCTAGCTTATCCCCAAGATATGATTTTCAATCACCCACAATCTTATTCACAAGATTGAGAATACACAAGAGTTTAAGGCTCACTCTTTCAACCTTACAAATAAGAGTTTATAGGCTTACTCTAAAACCAATTTCCAAGTATTTTAATGGTTAAACACTTAAACCAATTTCACTAGAAATATATCTCACTTCCCTTCTAATGTATTCCAAGATTTTTAGATGAAGAGAAATTCTATTTCTAACACACAACCAACTCTCACAAGAGTTATATAAACAAAGAATGAATATTTGAGAGTTTGAGAGCTTTGATGAATGTTAAAATAGAAAATTGTAATAAACAAATGTCTCTTAACTTCAATTGAGCTCAAGTAGGTGTTTATATAGATCAACACTCAAAAATATAACTGTTGGAGATGTCAAACATGTCTCCAATATCTTTTTTTCAAATTTAAAAATATGACAGTTAGGATGTCACCATAGCAGCAGAGCTTTAGTCGCAGCCTACTGTTCACTTTAGCTTTCTGTCACCATAGCAGCTCTTACTTCAGTCGCAGCCTACTGTTCATCTCATAATTCAAAAATGTGTTCGTTGATTTGTCACCATAGAAGTAGAGCTTCAGTCGCAGGTTACTATTTATTTCAGCTTTTTGTCACTATAGAAGCTTTGTTTCAGTCACAGGTTACTATTCATTTTAGCTTTTTGTCACTATAGAAGTTTTACTTCAGTCATAGGTTACTATTTATCTCAGCTTACTATTCATTGGATTTTGACTTGGCTTCCATTTGAGTCCTAACGTATACACACTTAAAATAAACATATCAAATGCTCAAAATTAAGTTTGTTAAGATCAAAATTAAGATTGATTATTGTTAAGGTCATCAAAATCTACACAACGTGATGAACTTCCACAAGCATTGGCAGCACTAACTTTAAATAACACCATTGCTGAAACTGAGTGGACCATAGACATAGGAGCGTCTAATCACATGATAGGTAATACAAGTATGTTATAAAATTTTCTTATAAATTTTAACACTGATTCCATTATTATTGGTGATGGTTCCTCCCTACCTATTAATAGAATTGGTGATTCTTATGTTAAACAAAAAAAATAGGACACTACCCTTACATAATGTTCTTTTTGTACCTAAATTCGCAAAAAATCTATTTTCTGTAAGTAAGTTAACTACTTAGTTCCCTATAAATTATGAATTCACTAATGTTGATTTTTGTGTTAAGAAAAAGGACACAGGTCAACCAGTAGTAATAGGGAAGCACAAGGGTGATCTCTATGTTTTATCCACTTCACCAAAACTATATTTCTCTCAGCGCTTCAAGTTTGGCTCAGCTGAAGTTTGGCATCAATGACTGGGACATCCTCATTCTTCATCTTTACAGCTTTTAAAGAATAAATGAATGATTAATGTATTAGGAACTACAAAATCTAAGCATCTTTGGGATAGTTGCCAGTTAGGAAAACTTAGCAAATTACCTTTTCTTTATGCTGAACATTCTAGCAAAGATTGTTTTGAAAAACTTCATTGTGATTTATGGGGACCTGCTCCTATTTTGTCTATTGGAAATTTTCGTTATTATGCTTGTTTTGTTGATGATTTTTCCAAATATACTTGGATTGTTCCTTTAAAATATAAATCTGAATTCTTTGATGTTTTTCTAGACTTTAAATAGTATGTAGCCAGGCAATTTGACAAATAAATTAAGCTTTTTCATTCAGATGGAGGTGTTGAGTTTGTCAACTCCAAACTGTCATCTCATTTTCTTTCAACAGGTATTATCCATCAGGTCTCTTGTCCTTACACTTATGAACAAACAAGTATGGTGGAAAGAAGACATAGAATTATACGGGAATAAGGTGTGACTATGTTGTTTCATTATGGTGCACCATTATCTCTATGGGTAGAACTCTTTGCTACAACTGTTTATCTTCTTAATTGTCTCTCTTTATCTACTTTAGATTTTAATACTCCTTATTTTACACTTCATGGTACTCATCCTAACTACTCTTCACTACATGTTTTTGGTTCAAAATGCTTTCCGTATACATGGGGTACACGACATAATAAGTTTGATCCCAAAATTGTCCCTTGTATCTTTGTAGGTTATAGTGACAAGTATAAAGGATATAAATGCTTTCATCCTTCAAGCAAAAAAAATTCTTATCTAAAGACATATTGTTTTTGATGAGTTATGTTTTCCTTATAAATCTTTTTATACTTCTAAGACATCACATGTTCTTAGCATTTTTTATCAGTGGTTACCACATTCTAATTCAATTTTTCCTTCAGGTGATGTTTCAGATGAGTCTACACCACCGTGTTTAAGTCCATTACCTTTGGTAGCTATAACCACGACCGCTTCCCTAACTACACTGCTATCTCAAACTGACCTCTCATTGTCATCGAAAATAATCAACAATCAACAAAGCAGCTCATCTATACTAGAACTATTGATTCCTCAACCTTCGACCACCAATAATCAGTTGGAATAAAGGCATCCTATGGTTACTAGATCTCAGGTTGGTATTATAAAACCCAATCCAAAACATGCCTTAACCACTTTGACTTCTACGTCTATTCCTCATGAGCCTCGCAATACTCGATCAGCCTTGGCACATCCCGGTTGGCGGGTAGCTATGCATGAAGAACTTGACGCTCTCCATTATAATAAAACATGAAAACTTATCCCACATACTCATGATTTGCATGTTTTTGGCTCCAAGTGGGTATTCAAAACTAAACTTAAACCTGATGGGTCCGTTGATCATCTCAAGGTGAGACTTGTTGCGAAGGGGTATCATCAAGTGGATGGAATTAACTATGTTAAAACCTTTTCTCCAGTTATCAAACCCAAAACTATTCGAAGGGTCTTTACTGTTGTACTTGTTCAATAATCGTCCATTCACCAGCTTGATATTAAAAATGCATTTTTCCATGGTCGAATTTTAGAAAATATATATATGTAATAACCATCAAGAATGGTAGCTCCTAAAAATCCTACACATGTGTGCAAGCTTCAACGAGCTCTCTATGGCTTTAAACAAGCACCCCGTGCTTGGTTTGATCGGTTTAGTGCATGTCTTCTTAAATATGGGTTCTTTTATAGCTTAGCTAACCCCTCATTATTTATTTTTCATTCAGATAAAGACTCACTTATTTTACTTCTTTATGTAGATGATATGCTTCTTACAGGCTCTACTTCAAAACTTGTCACAACCTTCATTCAGCTTCTAAGCAGTGAATTTGCAATGACAGACTTGGGACATGTTTATCACTTTTTTGGTGTTGAAATTACGTAAACAACTAATGATTTTCATTTATATCAATCTCATTATATTCTTACGCTACTTGAGTGAGCTAATATGGTAGACTATAAGCCAATGCATACACCACTTGAGGCAAAGGCCAAACATTCATCCACTTCCATTCTTCTTAATGATCCAAGCCAATTTCGAGGACTTATTAGTGCTCTCCAGTATTTGACACTTACTTAGCCAGACTTGTCTTTAGTGTTAACTATGTGTCATAATTCACGCATCATCCCACTATTGCTCATTTAAAATTAGTTTGTCATATCCTTTGTTATATTAAAGGCATAATTGATTTAGGTTTGCATTTTAATGCTAATACTACACTTGATCTGTGTGCTTATTCAGATGTAGATTGGGCTGGTTGTCCTACAAAAAGGCGTTCTACAACAGGGTATTGTACTTTTTTTGGTGGCAATCTTATCTCGTGGTGTGCAAAAAAATAAAACATAATCTCTCTATCAAGCATTGAAGCTGAATATCGTGCCATGGCCAACACTGCTGTTGAACTAACGTGGCTAACATTTATTCTTAAGGATCTCTGTGTTCTAATGACATCCATTCCAATACTTTATTGCAACAACTTTAGTGCCCTTCTTCTAACCGTCAATCCAGTTTTCGATGCTCACAGTAAACATATTGAGTTAGATTACCATTTTGTGCGCGAACGAGTTATTCTTGGACTCCTTATCACTCGTCATATCTCTACTGGTCACCAAATAACTGATATCTTTACTAAACATTAATACATTAATCACTATAGGAGCTTGTATGAGAGCACATATCCTTATCACTACTGTTAGTTTGAACAACCTTATCACCCCATTGGCTCTCATGATTGATGGCAGTCATTAATGTGTTAATAGCCATTTGCTTATTCTTTGATTTTTTAAATGTTCTTTTTTTTTTGGCTTAATAAGAATAAAGAATGTTGTTATTTGCTTGAATGTTCTAATTAGTCCTTTAATTAAGAATTGACAAAAAAATTTGGTCCTTGATTAGTCCTTAAATCAAGCCTTTATTCCACTAAAATTTTGGTCATATGCCTTCATCACTACTGTTTATTTAAAAAATAGAATGCCCATAAAAACCTTAAACCTTTTATAACCTTTTGAGAAACTCTTCAAACACAAACCCAATTACACTAAACTTAGAGTTTTTGGGTGTCTGTGTTATCCTTGGATTAGACCATACACATCACACAAACTTCAACTTCGTTCTCAACCCTGTGTGTTCTTTAGATATTCATTTACCCAAAGTGCGTAAATGTGTTACCATGTTCCCACATCCAAAATTATAGTGTCACGTCATGTTCAATTTGTTGAGTTTGTTTATCCTTTTTCCATATCAAAATTGCAAGAGGATAACTTTCACTCAATCACTTCTGCTGAATGGACACCACCCATAATTCAACTTCCTTCCACAAATCTCTCTAGAGATATCATAACTCCATCCTTGAAATGTCACAATGCAGTCAATGTGCATAGATCTTCTTCACTAAATTAACAACTCTCATAAATAACCTCCCTAGTTATAACTTCTTCACAAATAAATATTGACCCAACCGATCTTGTACTCCCCACACAACCACGTCCTCCTCCCGAACACACCATGATTACTCGGTCCAAAAATAACATCCAGAAACCTATTTCTAAACTCAACCTCACCGCTCAGCTTACCAAATCCATTGATATAGAACCTACATCAGTAAAACAGGCTCTCTGATCCAGGGTGGCGTAAGGCAATGAGTACAGAGTTTGATGCTCTTGTTAGTAATGGCCCATGAGAGCTAGTTCCGACTACTTCTAATCAAAATATCATTGGTTATAAGTGGATTTTAAAAATTAAAAGAAATTCTAATGGCTCTATTAATAGGTTCAAGGTGCATTTGGTGGTAAAAGGTTTCAATCAACGTTTTGGCACAGATTATCATGATACATTTAATCCTATGGTTAAACCAACCACAGTTCGAATTGTACTCAGTCTAGCATTAAGTCACATATGGACTCTTCATCAATTAGATGTTACTAATGCCTTTTTGCAAAGTACTTTAACAGAGGATGTTTATATGTCTCAGCCTGGTATCATGAACTTCAATAATTTCTTATTGCTTTTGGGTTTCACAATTCTCTTGTAGACACTTCTCTCTTTATATTTCAATAAGTTGATATCATACTATATTTTTTGGTTTATGTAGATGATATAGTCCTAACCGGTTCCAATTCTACCTTTGTCGATCAGTTTATTAAAATCCTCTCTCATAAATTTTCTCTTAAAGATTTGGCTATTTTCTTGGTATTGAAGTTGTCCCTACCAACCACGGTGTTTTATTATCCCAAAAGCGCTACATTCTAAATCTTCTCACTCGTACAAAAATGCTTGATTCCAAACCTGTTCAAACACCTTTGCCTTCATCCTTTACCTTCACCAAACATTTTGGCACTCCTTTGGATGATCCCACTGAATAACGTACGGTGGTTGGAAGTTTGCAATATTTATTGATTACTAGACCTAAAATGGCTTTTACAGTCAATAAATTGTCATAGTACACGCAATCACCCACTTCTAAACATTGGTCAATGGTTAAAGATCTGCTTCGGTTCTTAAAAGGTACCACTGATTCTAGTCTTCACTTTTATAGCCACTCATCCTTTTCTTTACATGCTTTATCTGATGTTGATTAGGGTGGCAATAGAGATTATTTGTCTTCCATAATAGCCTATAATGTTTATCTTGGCAAAAATCTAATTGCATGGTGCTCTAAGAAATAAAGGACAGCTGCTCGCTCTTCCACAGAGGTGGAATATTGAGTTGTTGCAGCTACTACTGCTGAAATAGTTTGGGCCTGTAATTTACTTCAAGAACTTAACGTCACCTTACCCGCCATTCCTACCATCTACTGTGATAATGTTGGTGCCACTCAGTTAAATACCAATCCTGTTTTCCACTCTCGGATGAAACACCTTGCCATTGACTATCATTTTGTGTGAGATCTTGTTAAAAAAGGTTCACTTTGGGTTTCCTATGTTCTGAGTCAAGACCAGCTAGCTAATGCATTAACCAAGCCTCTCACAGGTACCAAATTTTAGATGTTTTGCACTAAGATTGGAGTTTCTGACCGACCTCCATCTTAAGGGGGCATATTGGCAAAGATAGCTTCACCTCGTCCACCAACAGTTGTATCAGTATTGTATTTTGAATTGTAAAATTTATCTTCAGTTGTAATCTCAATTAGTTAGAGATCTTGTAGTTTTATAATCAATTATTATTCTTTTTCTGCTGTATTTATATACTTGAAACTTCTAATGAGAATTTGTAATCCTTTTCTCAAAGTCACTTCTTATCTTATTGTTCTCTTTTATATGTGGAAATGACTCTATTTACATAGTCACCCAAAAGAAGTTCCTTTATGTATATTTAATTACTGGTTTGCCAAAAAAATTGTCATGGTACATGAGTTTTATTTATTTTTTGTCACTCATTTTTATACAGAACATGCTTCTGGATCATACAAGTGTTATGCATTTTTTCTCCATTACAAAGTACCTTAGGCCTACTATCAACTTGCATGATAGGTATGTGCTATTAAGAATCACATTTTGCCTTTTTGTTTCTAAAGGTCATCAAGAGTAAATTGACTTTAACATTCAATATTTTCAGTTGATGCAAGGACCTCAGTTCATCAAGGAATGAAGCAGTTGAGTTTCACTTCAGATATGGATATGAAATGCCAGTTGATGTTTTGGCTAAATGGTAATTTTTTTATATGGCATGACAATTGTGTGATTACTTTATATTATGAACTTAAAATTAAATTTATTAAGATTTGAGCTAGAAATTTATTACATACATTTTCCAAATAAGCTTTTTTTTTTTTTAACGAGGCTAACCTTAAAGTTATATGTTTGTGGCTTCTTCTCTCGCCGGTTTCTATGCATAAAATGTTTTGTATCCTGATATTTTTCAATCCATATAGGCATTTGATTTGTAAATGGAATTACCAGAGTGATTGAAATCCTAAGCATAAAATCAAATACATGGATGTTATCATTTTTAAATAAACTATTGGGGTAAGAGAAAATAGAAGAATTAATCTGATGATGCAAGTTGCTGGTGTTACTTAATGCGTTGATGTTGACGTTTATCCATTATATTGTACTATCGTTGCTTTGAATTTGAAATGCCTCATGAGTGGATGATCACATTTTCCCTCTATGAGGCTTTTTCCCAGTGATTATTTTATTGTAGTTGCTATTTCTAAAAGTAATTTAGTGAGAATCTAGAAAATTGAATGGAGACCCACAAGTAGTCTCTAGGTCGTTTGTTTGTTAGTTGGTTGGTTATTTGCTATGTTGTTGAGTCGTCCACCAGAATTTTGCATGTATTGGGATTGTTTTTAATGGAATAAGAGCAGTTTTTGAAAATAAGAAATGCACAACTGTGATAGTAGAGCATATTAGAAAGGAAAGATTTAGACATGATTTAATTCATATTTTTGCTTTCTTTCATGGTGGTGATGTGCTTATAAACATAAGATCTTTTTGTTAGCAAAGGTTGTTTACCATCTAAAGTTAGTTTTTTTTTAGAAAAAAAAAAATAATACCAATAAATTTTACTAATCATTTTTTTCATTATATTTTCAGGCTTGGTGATTCCAACAAAGACGAACTTTGATGCAATTTGTTATGCAGAATAAAAAAAACTTATTCTACTTATTATGGATTGTTTGTTTGCTTTTTTTTAAAAAAAAATCTGACGTTAATAAAATGCTATGTGTGGTACATGATACTAAAATTATTATGTTTAACTTTGTATCTTATATTTATTTTCTATTGCATTTTATTATAGATTTTGAAATGGTTTGAGATTTCCCGCTGCGAAGCGCGTGTAAACTTCCTCATGTATACATATATATATATATATATATATATATATAAACATATACACATGTATATATAGTTTTGCAATTGAAAAAAATGGCTTATATAAGGGACCCAATTAATGGTGCTCACATATATTTATATATGAAATACATATATTTTCCTTTAACCATAATTAAATTGTATGGTCCTAATTTTAATTAAAATTAAATAATATGTTGAATTTAATTTTTTTTATTTTATTTGATTTTCTTATATTTTTAAAAGATTAAGAAAAGTATTCTCATATTTTTCATTGATAAAAAGTATAAAATTATATTTTTATTGATCATAAAAATTGAACCTAAAATGATAAGTGAAGAAGCATAGTTAAATTATTGGTGAGTAACTTCTTGATCGATCTCTAGTATTTGGCTATTTCTTTTTCTATTTTCAATAAAAAAAATAATAAATTAATTTAACGCGATATAAATTTCAAATACCATTAAAACAAAAATAGCTTTTTGTGAATTGGTTCTAATAATTATCGATAGTTTTTCAATTCTTCGAAATATCATAACTTATGACTCTATTTGATAAGTTATGAAAAGCCTTTGCAAAATATTAAACAAAAATCACTATATATATAAAAGGTTTCTATTCTTATATATTGTTTTTACTTATTTTATTATTATAGTGGTCCGTACAGCAAGACTGATTCATGTTGGCCACGAAGTTGGTGTTAATCCTTCAATAATGCAATTATCATTTGATTGAGAGATTGAACTAACATTATGTTTGTTATAATAATAATAATAATAATAATAATAATAAACAATTAACACCACCACCGACAGACATTAAGCTTAAGCCAATGCATGTGTTCAAACATTTCTGTTTGCATGTGATAACTCATAAAAAAAAAAAAAAGAGTCTTCTACTTCTACTTCAT
Source organism: Mallotus repandus (assembly GCA_949671775.1). Lineage (NCBI taxonomy): Eukaryota > Viridiplantae > Streptophyta > Magnoliopsida > Malpighiales > Euphorbiaceae > Mallotus > Mallotus repandus. Next base: position 25,488 of record CATIWM010495188.1, read on the forward strand.
AATAGGCAATTAGATTTTTTTTCCCCTTTCTTACATATACTACATGTATAAACATGGTCTAATGAATATACCATGAATATATATATATATACTCTGAGTAATCTTATTTGACTCGACCAAAATCACAAATACAGTAAAAGTTTTTCAACAATTAATTTAACGCGTCTGCATATTTTAAAACTCGAACCCAATATCTTGCTTAAACGGAAATAACCCTCTACCAGTTTATCCCAATAGTTGTTGGTTTCAAAATTAAATAATTTAAATATATAATTATGTCATCAATAAATTAAGAGTTTGTTCTTTATTTCCTCCTCCTTTATTAAAAAAAAAAGTAAGTGCTAAAAATATTTTAAAATTATTACTGAAAAAATAATTTAAGTAAGAACATTATGAGATGCGTATAAAATTTTGTCCTTATTAATTTATGGAATTAATTTTCATTTAATTTTAAAAAATTATTATTTATTATATAATTTATTAATATTTAAATCATCTTACCTTCTTAATTAGTCATTAACAAAAATATATTTATTTAGAATTTTTAAAATTTCATTATAATCTAACTCATTTTTGCTTGCGCTTAGACTTGAAAAAGTTTTGGAGTAAAGAAATGTAATGTGTGAGTCATTAGCATTGTAAAGGAAAAATGTAGGTAGGGTTTTGCTTAAAAAAAATTTAGTTGTTACATATCAAAATTGGTAACTAATCATTATCCATAGAATTGCATCTAATTGGATGAGGAAACCACAACCAAAAATTTTCACAAATAGAGAAAGAATGCAACTCCTGATTTCTTGTGCTTAAAATTCTAGGATTTTTTTTACCTTTTATATTAAAATTAAGTTGTGGTCCTTGTATGTGGATACAAAATAAACACTAATTCAGTTCACCTATTTTTTAAATAATTGCAAGATATTTAATCATTAAATCAAGCCAATAACATCGATTTAACAACTAAAACTCACATATATGAGTGTTTAAAAAATATCCTCATTTAGTTTAGCACTTTTAATTTGATGGTCAAAATATCACGAGACATTTGACTCATTCAGAATTGAATTTTTCCTTTATAATAGTGGCTAAGAAAAACCATTCTCATCTATATATAATATATAAAAATATATGTAATAAAATCAAAAATTTTTATAATTTTATTTAAATTAAACCAAATTAATTAGAGTTAAATAAATTTTAAATGTCCATAATTTAGACAAAAAGGTGTGTATAATAAAATCATACTGGCAATTCAAATTGAGGATGGTAGTTATGAGTTGCAATCTTTAAACCAACAAAAATTGTTGGTGGGTTGCTGTAGGATTAAGAAGACTCAAAGTATGTATAATATAGATATACATGTAAAGTATAAAAATAGCTTTTTTGGTCTCAAAAGTCAAGCGTACTTGTTATGATTTGAGGCATGCAGCTTTTTGTAGTTATTAATGGCCCAAAAATAATGATGATTAGGGTATAAAATTTTTGTAGGGATACCCTTCTTTGCAGCCTTTTACGTTCAATGGCCAATTTCATCATTATATGTTAGGATTAATTAGGAATCTTGAATCTCTTAATTGGTAAAAAAATTTACTTTTGAAATCTAATTAGATTCAGTTGATTTTTCTGATTTGTACAATAAAAAAACTTACAGTTTTACTCTAATACATAACAAATATAATTCATATCTATGTCAGATATTGAATAGACAAATAACAAAAATTTTCTTTGCAGCATTAAAAAATTATGGTTCGATTCGATTTCAAACTACTGTATAGATAAAGCTCTCTCACTCATCTCTCACTTGTTAAAAAATAATACTCATATATATACTTACGAAATAGTATAAGAATTTGTATGTTTTACACACTTCTTTCTTTCTTCATTCCTTATTGTTTTTTTTTTATAATTATTCTTCAATGTTCATTGCTTTAATTTTAAATGTGTAAAAGTGTCTTTTAATGTTTTTTAATATTAAATAGTCTCATAAACTTTAATTATTTCAAAATTTAAACCAGATAAACAGTATATAAGGATAAATTATTTCTAATACGTAATTCTCTCTATATATAAAATTGATAATAAAAAATTATTTTAAATACATATCATTTGAGTACAAATAAATTTTAAGTATAAATATCTCGAAACTAAAATTTAAAAATATAAAACACTTTTAGGTTATGATAGAATTGCACTAAAACACATGACTTAATGAGTGGATAATTACCTTATTTTAGGAGGCAAAATCCTAGTTGCCAATCAAAATCCATCAATCATGTTTAATTGTACTACTAATCAAGACAAAATAAAAAGACTTTCTTTAAAGGAGAGTGTCACACACACATTTAAATGGCCGTTATTTCCCACTTTTAAACGGTTAGAATCGCCGTTAACCATCGTTAAAACGCCCCGTTACTTCCCTCACGTCAACGTCAACACATCCCATTATTATTACTATTATCACCCAAGAAACACGGACCGAACGGCGCCGTATAAAAAGTAGTAGGTGAAAAGAGGAGCCTGATGAAAGGTCCATTAATTCGGTGTCGTTTAGCCTAGAGCTTCCCCTTCACTTCCCGTCTCTTTCACGAAATTTCCACACTCGCCACGTGTCATATACAGACGTTAGTGTTACGGCAAGATTTGTTTATTTATGGACAGTAAATTAAAAAAAAAAGAATAAAAATGATGACGTGTCCACCTTCCAAATCTTTATTGCTCCAAAAATTAAAAAAATAAAAAAATAAAAATCTCTTCCCTCTCTCTGTCTCTGTCTTTCTCTCTCTCGCTCTCTCTCTGTTTCTGATTCTCTCTGAAATCGCTAGGGTTTTTTTGTTGATTCGCTTAAAACGGCAGCGTTTTATTGTTTGTCTTTTGGTGGTTGTTGTTTGGCTGCTGAGAAAGTGATGCGAGTTTCGCGGTTAAATTCTTTGTCGTTTTGCTGGTATTGGTTTTGAGAGTTATGGAGAAATGTGAGTTATTAATATGTGAACGCTTCTGTTTTTTTATTTCTTCATATTTATTTTTATTTTTTTCTTGCATTTTCTCAGTGACCAAACAGAGGTGAATTGAGCGGATTCAAATATTATTCCAGAAATGAATTTTGTATTACCGTTTCTTGGAATCCAAACAGAGGATTTTGAATTTTTTATGTATAAATATTTACATATATATTTTTTGTTTATTTGATGCAGGAACTGAAGCGATTCGTCTGCGTGAATGAATGCGTTTTTTGTATGCATGATAAGCAGATGGATTAAGATGATGAGAGGCTTTGGTTGTTAATTTTTGGCAAATATTTGCTACAAAATGGCTATTGCTGGTTTACACAATGTTTCCGTACTTGATTCTTCGTTTCTAAGGGAATCTCAGTCGGATGCTGTCACTAGACACGGTGACGATGGGAGGGGTAGCACCCGGGCGTCTTCAATTCTGCAAATGTGGCGTGAGCTGGAGGATGAGCATGTGGTCACTCATGCCCGGGGGAGAATTGGTGGTGGGAGAGTGCTCCAACATAGAAGTGATGGATTGAGTTCTGACCTCTCGAGAGCGGATTTGTCTGATGGCCGTGGCAGTGAGCACAGTGGCATCTCTGAGGATGTTAGTATGAGTGAGAATGATTATGGACAGTGGTCTCCCGGTCCAACTGGATCGGAGAATGGGCAAGAAGATGGTTCTGATCTTGGAGGGATTGAGAGGGAAAGGGTGAGGCAGATTTTTCGGGATTGGATGAACTGTGCTGCAAGGGAACGCACGTCTAATATACCCAGAAGGAATAATGGTTCTAGAGCAGAATGGCTTGGGGAAACTGAGCAGGAGAGGGTAAGGATTATTAGGGAGTGGGTACAGATGAATAGTCGGCAGAGAGGTTCTTGTGTTCATCGGAGAGAAGAGAATGGTGGTGCTGAAATTGTGGGTCAAATTGAACAAGTTCTTGATGGATCTGTTGTTAACCATAATGAAGGCCATGCTGAGCATACTAGGAGAGGGATTCGTCGTTTATGTGGTAGACAAGCTCTGCTTGATATGCTTAAGAAGGCTGAATTAGAGAGGCGACAAGAGCTTCAAGGTTTGTTGGAGCATCGAGCTGTATCACAATTTGCTCATCGCCATCGCATTCAGGTTAGCTTCGTTCTTGGTTAACATGCTGTGTATGCTTTTCATGCTTGGCTTCTTTATTGTACTGTGTATGCTATTCTTATTATCCTGTTGTTCAAAGTACAATACACAATCTTCAATGATGCAGTCATTGTTTTTGGTAGAAATTGAGGCTGTAAATTTTTCAGTAGTTCCATAATATTTGCATTTGGCATATGTGATTTACTTTCTCCCTGAATAATTTTGGTTTCTTGTTAAAGTTACTTGTTGTCTCATTGTTTACTACTATCATACTTTGGTGCTATATTGCTTTCAGGACATAGTATTTTTCTGTTGAAATGGTCTGCCTCTGAATGATTTGTCAATTTTCTTGCATTTCTGTTTACATGGTCATTGATACTTTCACACTGGTCTGCAGGCATTATTGAGAGGTAGGTTCTTGCGAAATGACAGAATAATTGAAGATGAGAGACCTACATCCACAGCTGCAAGTGAATTAGGTTTACTGAGGCAAAGACATACAGTATCTGATTTGAGGTATTTGGATCCTTACAGTTCATACATCACTGATCCACATTATCCTTAAATATGCTGCACTCATCCCTTGCTTTCTGCTATTGCATTATTAGAAACATAATTTTTTTGTGAGTTGTGATTTAATCTATCTTTATTTTGTTGCATCAAAGAATTTTGCTACTGCTAGTGGTATTTTGAAAATTACAAAATTTGCCCATAAATTGTGAACTACTTTAGTTTTCCTTAGGTAACTGTTTCTAAGAAAAAAAAAATGTTGGGAAATTTCTCACTTTCTTTTTTTGTCAAATTAGGATATAAAATTTTGGGTTGGCAAAGAACTAGACTGAAACAGTTATTTGACAAAGCTCCCTTTGGTTATTATTGAATTTCCAGTTCTTTCTATATTCAGTGCTGTTGTTTGCAGCATTCTGCTAACGATGTTATGCAAATTGTTTTTTCCATGAAGGGAAGGGTTTTTCTCCAGATTGGATAATTCTGTTGGTCAAGTAAGCAGCAGCACATCTGATACTACCTCTAACGCTGACACTAATGGCAGTGGACATGAACAAACTCAAACAAACAGTTCACAACAAGATTTAGATGAATTTCATGAAGAAACCGAGTCAAATATTGACAAAAGTGATAACCATGTTTTATCAGATGGTAGAACTGATATAGGAAGTAGCATTGCTGAAGATAGAAGTTCACAGGAACATGCTTATGTTTCTGAGGAGTGGTCAATACAAGTATCAGAGACTGGGATTAGAGGTGGGCAACAATCCATGAATTCTGAGTCATTTGAGAGGGGAAATTGCATCAGAGGGGAGGTGAATGAAAACCGGGGTGAAGATACCAACGGAAATGAAGCTGAACAGCATAACATTCAGCTGTCAGCCAGTGAAGTCGGAGTATTTTCTCAACAATCAGAGCGAAATGGGGACGAAAGGTCTGCCCCCATCTTACTGAATCCAGTTGATAATTTGGATGGCAATGCAGTTGAAGATGTAAATCAGCATGAATCTGGTGCACGGGTACAACAGCAGCAGAGTTTAGTTTTGGAAACTGAGGATAGAAGCTTGTTTGGAGATGTTCTTGGATCTAACGAATGGATTGAGGATGTTCAAGATAATATAGATGGACATCATCATGAAACAAATGCTAATGAATGGCTGGAGCATGATGATAGAGGAGCAGCCCCCGAAGTGTGGCATGAACACAGCGGTTTTCCAGAGGCTGTGCAGAGTTGGTTAGAAGAGCCTTCTGAGCAAGAAGCTGTTCCTGTAGGAAGGGTGGATCCTTTTTATTTTCCTGATGATGATAATGTGTATAGTATGGAACTCAGGGAACTCCTAAATAGGTAAGAATTTCATAACTGATAGGTTTATTAATTTGGCTGGTTTAAGTAGCTGAAATATTTAATTGAATTTTTGTTTCTTTGCAGGAGAAGTGTTTCTACTCTTCTTCGTAGTGGTTTCCGAGAGAGTCTTGATCAATTGATACGATCATATGCGGAAAGGCAAAGCCATGCTGCCCTTGATTGGGAACTGGAAGGAGCATCTCCAACTGCCATTTCAGCAGAACAAGAACTGGAGCAGCAGAGTGGGGATCAGATCGAAGGTCAGGAGGATTCTGTTCAGACTCCTCCACTGGCTCTATCTTCTGCATCAATTCCTCCAGTTCAACAGCTCTGGGATCAGGAATCACAGCATTTTACTTGGCCACAGCAGGACATGCATCAACGCTTTGGAATTGTGAGTTCATTTTTTGTCACTGATTTTTGGAATTTATATTCTTTTCTTACTGTCAATCATACTATTGATGCATGCATGCAATTGAATATCTTCTCATCTTTCCACTAGTCCATGTTTTAGCTTATTTGTCAAATGGTAAGGTTGATAGGTTCTGCTTGAAAGTTCTGTTTTTATGGATATATTATTATAGTCATGAATTTGGGGATAAATGCTGCAATTATTTGCGCATCTTTCAATTGGATGACTGGGATTTTTTTCATATTGAAATTGGTTCTTCTTCTTTTACTTCTTTCCCCCTGGGTAATGTAACTTTTGGTAGAATCTACATCAAAGTTTCAGGCTTGATTGAAATATATTTTTTATTTGGTGCAGGAGTGGGACATCATTAATGATTTGAGGCTTGACATGGCTAGGCTACAACAAAGGATGAACAACATGCAGAGGATGCTGGAAGCATGTATGGACATGCAACTTGAGTTGCAGAGGTCAATAAGACAAGAAGTTTCGGCAGCCCTGAATCGGTCAGCTGGTTCAGCAGGTGTGCATAATTTTGGTGCAATTTCACATATATTTGCCCCCCTGTTTTTTCTTTTTCTTTTTTTAAATATCAAAATATGATATTCTTGAAACTAGATGTCCAGGGAAATAGTTTCAGTGGATAGTTTCTTCATCTCAATGCACATTATCCTTCAACTGGACATTTTCCTTCAAGATAGGGCCACATTGATCCTTTTTGTTCTTTTGATTAGCTTTCCGGAAAAAGTATTCATGTTGTTACATTTTCCCTTGGAAAACTGTATTTTTTTGGACATGCTTTGCTGCTATATCTTGAGTTTCATCTTTTTAGTATATATGCATGTGCCTGTCCATACATGCAAGTTACATCAATAAAATTTTCTCAGTGAATATAATATTTTGGAAATCATAGCAACAAGATATGACTTGTCCCTTTGTGAGTTTACCTGATAAGGTGGTGTTCTATGGGCAGGGATTTGTGAAAATGGCTTGCCAGAGGATAAATCCAAATGGGATCATGTAAGAAAAGGAATTTGCTGTATTTGCTGTAATAGCAATATAGATTCTTTGCTGTACAGGTAAATTTGAGCAGAATTATATGCTTGGTTTAATACTTGATTAGAAGCATTTATGCGCTAGACAAGAATGCATTATTGCTATTTATCTAATATTGCACTATTTCCTTTTTCTTTTTGATATTTCTCGTTGCAGATGTGGGCACATGTGCACATGTTCAAAATGTGCAAATGAGTTGGTTCAAAAAGGAGAAAAGTGTCCAATGTGCCGGGCACCTGTAATTGAGGTGATCCGTGCTTACTCTATCTTATAACTTGATGTTTATAAAGAAAAAGACGGAGGATCAGAAAATAGATACAAAAGCAATTTGGATTAACAATATAGGGAAATTGTCAGTTCTTGCCCCTGGATCCTGTCAGGTATTTAATATTTTTAATGCCATGATTTTGATGATATTTGATTGTATGATTGACTAAACAATTGGCTTCTTTGATTCATCGTCTTGATGTGAATAAAAAGATAATTGAGTGGAAGAATCCTTTTGTAATACAAGTGCGAGAAAGTTTCGGAAGGCAACTTTTCTCATAGATGCTGTACAAGTGTTTTATGACTTATGACTCATCTCTGATTCTGGAGAGCCCCTTTCCCAGCACTAATTCAAGTGGGGCATGTGTAGCAATGCGCTTTTGCGAGCCCCTGTAAAGTATATTTTGTACAAATTGCTTAATTTGTTGATCAATCGTTGTAATATCTTGCATACATGGAAGGTGCACTTTTTTTTTTCCTTTTCCTGCACTTTATGGCTCAATGATTTGGAGACATGAAACTCAGGTGGAAAACTTTATTTCCTCATTTAGGGACACATGAAATTGACAGGGTACAATGAAAGTGCAAGATTTAGTGACAGCGATATTTCTAGGGTCTTAGCAGGTATATATATTGTCCAACATTTAGGCTTGGATTGGTAACTTTAACCCAAAAGCATTGTTCTTTCATAACTAGCTTGATTGTGGATGCTTTTTTGATTCTCTCTCTCCTTTGCTTTCTATATTTTCTTCTTTTGCCACTTGTGTCATAATACCGCATAGAACGGCAATTTCTATTCAGCACAGGCCTCTTATACCCAAATGGTAGGTTGGTATTAGAGGCTAGCCATTGCTAAAAACCATTATAAAGTGGATGAGAAAATGTCCTTAGACAGCCTTGGTAAAGAGCTTAATTATATTTCTTCCTCTTTATGTTTGCTATTTTTTTTTACAAGTATTTTGATTGTACTGCAGAAATTTACTCCACCATTGTATGGGTTGAATTTGACTCTTTTAGAGTTCTAAGCACTGGACAAAACACCAAATCTGGAGTTAAACTATTTCAGGGGATGACATGTTTACAGCGGATGCATTGTGCGAACTGTTGGATGAATAACGCATTTCTTAGGTGCTTTTATGCTCGAGGTATAGATAAGTGACAAATACCAAGTTATGATCAAATGCGCATATCATTTCATTAATGACGGTTCTCCATCTTTTAGTGCGTCTGAATTTTATAAATGAGAGGCAGTACTCGGATTTATGGTTATTTTGTTCAATGTCGAACTGATACTACTGATTTTTAACAAATGGAATCCATTAAAAATGTTTCAAGACTTATCTGGAAACACCAACATGCTGCCATGCATTAGCTCATCAAAGATTCAAGAAGAAAACTTAGGTTAACGGTGACCCTATTATACTGATTGAATCATTGATGAGAAATATGGAAAAGATCTACTGTATAATATGCATATGCACAAATTTACACATGTACAAATTTGAACAGCTGATACCGGTTCTCCTTCCACCCAATGTCCCCAACTCTATGCAAATGTCATTATTATTCTGCACGTTCGATCTACCATGATCTGGTTGACTATTATCACCAACTTCATCATCAGCCATATCCTGCACCACCACCCACACCTGAACCGCTGCCGACGGCCTTACTGTTCATCCCAAAAAATTGGGTCCCTCTGCAAACAGGACAAGTTCCATGCATTCTAAGCCATGTGTCGATACATTCCAAGTGGAACATGTGCTTACAGAATGGTATAATCTTAATTGTCTCTTTCTCTTCAAACTGACCTAAGCAAATTGCACAGTCAATCTGATACTTAGCTTCACCGTGGTAATAAGAATACACTGGCAATGCTCTTATGGCTTCTGGGTCTAGTCCTTTACGTGAACCATCACCCACTGACCTTAACAGAAGGTGGTTATTAGAAGGTGTCTGTGTCTGTCGAGAAGTAAACTGAGTTGCTGGATGATGACTAGAGAACCTACGGATACAAATAGAGAAGAATCCCATAAAGAAAAGAGCTGTTACAAGAACAAAAAATGTTAACACCGTAGACGAGTCAAAAGAACGGTAAGAATATGCAGGTTCTTGCAAGGGGGGTGGTGGTGGTGGTGACATGTTATGATGACTGGTACTATTAGTGGCTTGAAGGAACAACTCAGGGTACGGTGGTTGTGCTGGTAGTAATCTCCGGCTGTGGTTGGTCTTCATTGATCAAAAGTGAGTGAAAAATATGTGAATCAGATAGATATTGCAGAAAGCTTTGTTCATGTATCTATTCAAGCTAGAAGAGGAAAGCTCAAGAAGAAGGTGAAGAAGCTAAGGTGGGAGGGTGTTGCATCTTTGTATGCATCACTAGAGATGGATCTATTAATGGATATGCACTAAACGATGATGCAGAAACAGTAACAACATATATATAGTTAAAACATGGTACAGGGTTTATTATGATTTTGTACACTTGTTTCTGAACTTGGACAAGCATACAAGATGGCTGTGCAGGTGCATGCTTGTTGATTTGGATAAATATATATGTTACTATCATACGCTATTAGGTTACAAAAAAACTGGCCTCGGTTTTTGAGGTTTCACTAATTCAGAGATATGAGATAAGTTGATAAGGATCAAAATGCTTTTGTTAGTACTTGTACGTCTGTTTTCAAAATTACCATTGATAAATGGCTGCGACTTTTAACTTTGTATGGGAACTGGATCAATATTATTATCAAAATTACTTCATGTTTATTATCATATTATTATTGGATAAAGATTTATGTAGCTATTTATTACATAATTGATCAAAATGTCCTATTTATTTTATTTTTTTCATTTCATCATTAAAAAAAATTTTACAAACTATAAATATTTAAATTTTTACACGACGGATTCATTCGTATGCAATTAGATTTTAAATTAAAAAAAATATTTTATAAATTACGGATGTTTAAATCCTTGCACGACGGATTCACCTATAGACAATTTAAATTTTTAATTAAAAAAAATAATTTATAAATTACAGATATTTAAATTTTTGTACAATAAATTTATCTATGTGCAATTTAAATTTTAAAATTAAAAAAATTAATTAAATTTTAAAAAAATTAAAATTCAAAATAAATAAATAAAAATATTATAATAATTTATCGCAACTCAACGTTATCGCCCATTATTATTTTATGTAAAAGAGTAGTCCTCACTTATCTCCATATACATAGTTGATTGTACGTTTATAATACTAGTGGTTTTGGCTAATTCGGACATCTTAATAATGATTAGTTGGTGTGTCGCCCATGGTATACATCATGCAATGACAAATTAAACTAATCATATATATTTTTGTAGACACTTCTACATATTGTGCCTAAAATTGTTCTTTACACCTAAAGAATTGATATTACGACGTCTGCATATATTATTGTTCTTTTTAATTAAAAAAATTGATATTGTGAATATTGAGATAAATCTATATATTATTCCTATTTAATAAATCATATAAAATCTTTGAATACCTATCATTTTTTATTTTTTATTAATAAAAATATTATATAATCTAAAAATTAATAAATTACACAATATGAAACCGTCTTTCCATGCAAAATTTAAATTCTACACTTTAAGATACCCTTAAAGAGAAATTATCATTTAATTACCACTCATTTTTAATTGAAGCTATCAACTTATAGGAGTGATATACTCTTTCTGTTCCTAAATAATTGGCGCTTTAAAAATTTAATTATATTTCTAAATAATTATTATTTTAAGTTACCAATGCATTTTAATTATTTTTTTTTCTATTTCACCCTTATTTAATATAGAAAAATTAATTGAATAGATATCCACTCATTTTGTAAATCTATATAAAGCTAATAATTATTATAAGGGTAATATAGTATTTTATACATATATTAAATATATTTCTTAATCTATATGAAAAAATTTTAAACGACAATTATTTAGAAACAGAGAGAATATTATTTCTGAATTATTTTAGCTCTGTGTTCAAAAATTATTTTAGCTCGTTTGAAGCAAGCTTAGTTTAAGCGGGAGTGACATTAATTAGTGAATGATAACAGTAACTACAAAAACTTTTTAAGACCTCTGTAATACTCACCTTAAGATTAATTGTTAGTAAAGAAATGAAAAAAAGAAATGAAAATAGTTTATCAAACCTCCCCTCCTATTGCACTACCAACTTTAACATTAAGAACCCTTGCTAATCCCTCTTTGGTGGTTAAAAATTACATGTCATGAGATTTGACATAATCTAGAGGTTAGCGGTTCAAATGCCCCTTTCTCCCTAACTCTCTATATAATAGTTGTTCAAAAAACAAACTTTAACATTAAGAAGGAAGTGAAATAAACATATCCTGTATTCAGAAGCCATCTGTATAGTATACTAAAACAAGGCAAAAATTATTTTTAAGACATTAAACTATAGCAATTTTTTCTATTGAGCATCTATTATTTTATTATATTATATTAAGTTTTTATAATATTATTTATGTATTTATTGAATCCCTATAATATTATTTATATATATATTGAGTCCTATACTATTATTTATATAATATATTAAATTCTTAAATTTTTTACATAATTTTATAAAATTTATCAAATTAAAATTCAATAACTATATAAATAATAATATACAGACTTAAAAAATCACTATACTTTATGAGCTTTAAAAATGGATTTTGCCTAAAAACAATTAAGATTTCAATGTCTGACGTTTCTTCTAAAATTTCATTGCGTCTTCAACGGTCAATATGAGATCAACTCATTTATCTTTGTTTTTTCCGTCTTATTTAAGCAAATCCATAGCATAGCTTCCTGAAGATAATGGTTGACTTGGCAGTGAACCTCAACCTATGACAAGTAGCTAGGTGCTGTTCATGTCAGCATATATATATAATACTTAAAAAAAAAATGAATAACCTAAAACATATATCCATATACAACATTTATACACATCTGACAACATCTATGCAATTTTCTTACATAGCAAAATTCAAAACATTAATGATAATTTATGTATATACCAAAAGTTTAATTGATTAAGATCACTTGGACCCTTTTCCCTCATAAGATATAAAGTTGCTAACGGCTTTAGACCCTTCAGAAATGGCATGTCTTCCAAGCTCTCCAGGCAAAACCAACTTCACAGCATCTTGAATCTCCCTAGAAGACAGTGTCATTCGATGAGTATACTGTGAAAGTTTCGCTGCCTCATTAGCAATTCTATCAAACATATCATTCATCAGACTGTTGATAATACTCATTGCCATGGACGATATCTTCAGCTCTGGATGAACTTGCTTCAAAACCTTAAACACGTAACTTCTATAACCTTCACCACCTGGCTCTATTGATCCCTTCTTCCTCTTTTTCCTCTTTTCTTGCACTTTTTCTTTTTGGGTACTCTCTTTTGTTTCAGTTTTTTGTTGTTTTTCTTGTTCTTGAACATCTTTTTTGCTCCTTGAAGTCTGTTCTTGGGACTGATCTTGACCAGGTTCTTGAACAGAAATTTCCTCTGTTGGGCCTTCTTCTTCTGCTTCTTCTTGCACAGGTTCTTGAACAGGAACTGTTTTCTTCTTGATTACTTCAGGTTCTTGAACAGGAATAGTTTTCTTCTTGATTACAGGTTCTTGAATCTCTTCAGTTTCTACAATTTCTTCCGTTGATTCTTGATTGTCTCCTCCTTCAATAACATCAACTGTCACAGTTTCTTCAACAATTTTCTTTGTTGACCTCAACACTGTCCCTATAAGCTTCCTCTTCTTTCCTGCACGCTTTGGAGCCATTGATCCTTTTTATTGCTTCTTTGCAGCTCCAAAAAAAAAACCTCTATCAAAACGATTTGAAATGAATTGAATAAAAATTAAGCTCGAAATATATATTAGTGGACCAAATCATTAGAGGTGGACGTGTGGTAGGACAGGTGTCAATCACATTGGAAGAATCAATGGCTACGTGTGGTAAAAACATCCATGCATGCAACGTTACTGTTACAGAGATTTCTAGTGGTTTTTTGTGTTTACTGTCCCAGAACCATCTTCTTCTTCTTCTTCTTCTTCTACAATGCTCTAATCCTAAAGGTTAAAAAAGAAAAAGATATAATCATTAATTAATTTTATCAAGATCTTTCTGAATAAATGTGAAGATTAATGATCGTGATTACATTGGAATTCAAATCACCTATTGTGATATGTGTGTGACATTATAAATTAAATAATTACTAAATAGTGAGATAGTAGTGAAATTGTAATTTCTAAATTGCAGAGTTCAAATTTCACTGTCCTAAATTTTAAAAAAAAAAAAATTTCTACTGTGTCAGTCCACTAATACCTAAATTATTGAGTATCATAGGTTATAGGGATAAGTAAAAAAGAAAAAAAAAATAGAAACTAAATTTGTGGTTTTTTTAAAAAAAAAATTAAATAATATAACTTTTTTGATAATTTAAGATTTAAGATTTTTGTTATTAATAATTTTAAGTATATAATTATAGTGTTATTAATTGACGGTGATTGAAAATTGAAAATTGAAAATTACCATTTAAATATCACCGATTTCTTTTTTCTTATTACAAGTAGTTTCTAATACGTTTATTTCAACATCATTAAAATTTTCCAACCGTATATGTAAATCACAATTAATGCATTGTACCAGTAACTTAAAATTGCTAATATTGAAAATTTATAGAGCTCCACGAAATATTAATATACATTTAAAATTAAAAAATAAAACTATAATTTTTTTTTAATAATTACCCTCTTTTATTATTATATTATATAGGAATAATTATAAATTTGGTGTCTCAATTTTTGTGATTTTTTTATTTGAGTGTTTGAACTTTTTTTTTTTTTTAATCAAGTGTCTAAACTTTAGAAAGGCATATCAATGTAGTGTTTCTAGTAGATTTAATGTTGACTGGGTGCTGAGTTAGATCAAACATGACTCACTTTTATCCCAGTTATTAGTCATGTCATGCGTCACCTGTGTTGCATTATTTAAAAGACAAAATTAATCTTATTAAAGATTATGAATTGATAAAAATAATATCAACATTAACTTCTGTTGTTGTCATTGATGGTGACTAAATAAGGGTAATTTTATTTTTTAAATAATATAACACCAATGACAAATGACATGGTTAATAACTAAAATAAAAGTAGATTCCGTTTGATCTAACTAAACATCCAGTTAACATTAAATCGGTCGGAGATACTATATTGATATGCTTTTATAAAATTTAGATATTTAATTGAAAAAAAAATTTAAAAACTCAAATAAAAAAATTATAAAAATTGAGACACAAAAAATGTAATTTTTCCTATTATGTAATTAAAATTGATGTGATCAAGCCCTAGGAATTTCTGTAAGGGCCCCTCTTATAATGGCCTCTTGCCTCTATTGCCATGTTAAGGCCCATTAGATTATTACATCTAGTCGTCACTTTTGTTTCCACATTCTTGCTCTTGAGTTGGAGTCCATATAAAAGCTAAATTCAAATATACAAAAGGAACGATACGTCATGCGGGTCATGCGGGTTGCGATTTAAAAGGTAGGTCATGATTCGTGTAAAATTATTTAATTGTTTTATATATAATTTTTAAAAATATAAAAATAATTTAATAATTTTATATATATTATAACACACTATACATATTACGATTTACAACATCAGAGATTACCCTACATAAAAATAGCTACTCATCAATTCGTTATGTTGTTCGGCTAGTACCTCAACCATCTCATTACGCAGAATATCATAACTAAAATAATATAATAATAAAATTTTACCTACTACCTATGTATATCTGTAGTTATACATCCAAATAATTGATAAATAATACTTTTTTTTATTAATTATTACTAAATAATATATATATATATATAAATTTTTATTATTAAATAATTTATATATGTATAATTATTCGATATTTAAATATAAAATATTCAAAATCCATTTGTAAGAATACGTACATTTAAAATATTCGAGTTTATGACAGTGAATGTATAGTCAAGTGGTTACTTATCTCCAAAGACATTTTAAGGTGTAGGGTTCAAATCCTGTCTTATTAATTTAAAAAGTGAGGATTGCCTCCTATTGTGTAGTCTATTGATATTTAAATCATACGATATTTCTATTAAAAAAAATATTAGAGTTCTTCATTTAAAAAAGAGATGAGTTTTTCATATAATAATTACATTCTAAAATATTTACAAAATTTCAATTCCAAACTATAGCCTTTCTGACTCGACAAGGTCTGATGTCTCAGAGTTTGGGTCTATTATTCAACAGTGTATTCAGGCGTTAGATCAGGAACAAAACTTTTCAGTTTGCTACGTTGGGAGACAAACAAATAAGATTGCTCATGTCTTTGTTAGAGCTTCTTATTCTTATGCTTCTCCTATTGTTTGGTATGAGCCACCTGATTGTATTGGTGCTCTGCTGATTGATGATGTATAAAGTTTCCTTTCTGTTTTAATGAAGTTTTCTTTTAATATATATATTTTTTCCCCATGATGCCATAAAAAAATGTAGATCTAAAATATTCAAGATCCAAGATGGACATGCTCTTAAATGTCATTCAGCAGAAAACAATAGCCTTTTATTTTGTCATCTTAATATTTAAAATTTACTAAATTTAAATTAATTTAATTCGACATAGATAAAATTATAAAAATAGTAAAAAAATTTTAAAAATTATTTAACATGACTTTTTATACCATAATTCAAATTTAAAACGTCACTTAAGCAAGAACTTTTATTAGTTGATCTCAACAATTTTTGGCCCTAAAAACTAATTAGTATTTTGTACCAAAAAAAAAACAATGAGACAGATCAAATGATTATTGAGCTGAAATCTAAAAATGAGATTTTGAATTCAATTCCTACATGAAACATATTTATAATATTTATTATTTTACAAAAATTATGATTAATTTAATAATAATGTAATTAAAATTATAAATAATGTAACAATATATGTAATATTTTAAAAAAAATATCTTGTACTAAAAGAATTATTAACTTGCAAAATGAAATCATCCAATTAACCAAATCATCTTATTTTATATTTGTTAACAGTTTCGATAACTATAAGTTTTATTGAGTACTGGTGTTTATTGCTTTCAAAACTCGCAAGCGTATGAGTCGCGATTGTAGTACATAAGATATCGTTCCCACAAAAACTGTATATCGACTACCAATTATTTTTACCTATAACTTAGCTAGCAAACCGAGTAAAAGAAGTTGAGCAATTATAAAATATAAATAATAATAAAATAAAGTAAACTGAAATCAGATATTTAATGCTTAGAATCTAAGTTTAGTTTCACTATTCCATTCTAATCTTAAACACATTATCAAACAAATAATCTTTAAAATTCAGTTAA
>CATIWM010495214.1:0-15200 GCA_949671775.1 Mallotus repandus
CTAAAAAACAACAAATACAACAATCAAAAAATAACTTTTTTCATTAAAAAAATACTGAAAAAATAAAAAGTAACAATCGAAAAACAAAAAAAAAATTAATTTTAAAGATTCAAGAAAAATTTGAGCTAATTAAATTAAAAAATAAATTTATACTTAATATAAAAATTAAATAAATACGTACAATAAATTTCAATTAAAAGATGACTTCAAAAATAGTAAATAGGTAACAAAAATAATTACAAATCTAAAAAAGGGCCAAAAAAAAATACGAAACGCCGAAGTTGAGGATTGAAAACACGAAAGACACTTTTGAAAAGCAAAAGCAAGGAAAGCTAAAAAAGAAAGGCATAAAGTTAAATTTCATTCATTCATGAATGTTTTTATTTGTTATTAATATTCTAATCTATATATATATTAAAGGTTGGGCTCTAAAGTTATTAAACAAAAAATTTAATAAGTGTCTATCTTTATATTTGAGCATTCAGTCTAAAAATTAATGCGCCAAACCATTAAAAATTCTAATTTTTATTAAAAAATAAAATATTTACCATATATTTATTTAGTATTATTTTTGAACTAAGACATTGCTATATACATATCTCAATACTACTCAAATTATAAAAATTATTTATATACTACATATTTTTCTGCCTTAAATCACATAAATATTTATTTAGTATTATTTTCCAACTAAAACACTATAATATATATTATAATACTAATCTAATAAATTTAAAATCTAATTTTATTATAACTAAAATATTATGGTAACAAAAATTTAAAAAATCAAATTAATATGATATATTTTATTTTTAATTTATTAAGCTAAAATTTTAGTAAGTGTTCCTCTTCATAATTTAACATTAACTCCTAAAACCTTACGTGTTAAAATTCACAATATTTTTGAAAAAAATTAAAAAAATTATTTTTATTAAAATACAAATGCTTTATTTAACATAAACTATTCTAATTTAATTACATTTAAAAAATTACTCTTCATTTTCATAAAAAATAATGTATTTTTATATTAACTAAAACATTTTATTATATTCAAATAAAAACACTTTTTTTAATCTTAAAAATAAAACATATGTAATTTTTTTACCCATTTTCTATATTTATTTTATTTTATCTTTTCAATAATTATTATTAGTATGTATATTAATATAATATGTACTCTTAACACAAAATAATAATTTCTAACTTTTATATTTGATTACTTTGTAATTTTTAATTAATTATAATTATTTATTTTAAAATATGTATATTATTTACAGTTGAGCGGATTCATGACTAGTTATATTTAAAGTGAAATTATATATTTTTCTTAATTTGATATAATATCAGAAGTTTTACTTGGAAATAAATATATATAATTTTTAATTTCATCAAAATTGTATAATTTACAAATAGTTGATGATAAATTTAAAATTAATGGATTAGCTTAAATGAAGACCAAACAAATTGAGATAAGCAACTTAAAACTAAAATGATGATAAAATGATAAGAGGGGATTCTTATCTATCTAGTATATATTTGATGGTCAAATTTGTGATATGTGTTTTAATTATTTTGTACTTAATCAATAAAAGTAAGATGCCTAATGTCAAAAATTTAGTTATTACATATAATATATTTAAAGTCAATTGATAATGGTGTAATTGTTATTTTCACTCGTAAAAATTATGAAATTTTGAATTAAAATCCTTATAATTACCATTTACTAACATTAGTGAAAGTTATCATCTTTACGGTGAATGTTCTAATAAATGACTTTTCACATTTGCAGTATAATTTTTTTTGGAATAACTCATATTTTTCTATGTGTATTTTTATTGTTTGCTTACTTTTATCCATACACTTTTATTTACATGAATTTTGTTCCTACACTTTTATTTTTCAGTACATTAAAGTAACGGTGAGTGAGAGAATGAATCTCACATGCCGTTAATGAGAGTGAGACTTACCTGACGAATAAATATATTTTTTAAAAAATTTTACTTTAGCCCCTGCACTTTTATTTTTATAAACATTAAGTCCCTACACTTTTATTTTTAAATACATTAAGTCCCTAATTAATATAAATTTGTAAATTTTGTCAACTATATATATAATTTAATTATTCATACTTATTTGTTTAATATAAAATAGTATTAAATGATAATCGCTCTTATGAAAATTAAATCTAAATAATATAATAGTAATTTAGTCTTTAAATTTTTTATAAAAATAATTCAAGCAAAAATTTCAATAGATTTTATTCTAACTAATTTTAAGTAAAAATAAATGATGAAAAAAATTGTATATGTGCAAATTTTTAACAAATAAAAAATTTGTATACCTTAAAATCTTGTTGGTGATAAATTTTTAAGAAATAAAAAAATGTATTGACATAATTTTTAAGAAAATTTGTCCAATTTATTATTTTAAAAAAATTATTTGAGTGCATTTAAAATTTTTAGAGTGAAAATAGGTGCGTGCTTTAATCATTTATTGCTTAAAACTAAATTAATGGTAAACTATGTAAAGGAGCATAATATATATTAGTATTAGATTATAGTTAATAAAAAGACAAATAATTTAGAAATATTTATGTTATTAATAAAACAATCAATTGGAAGTTTAAATTATAAATTATTAACTAAATACGTCGTTTCCACCCATTTTTAACGGAATGACTTAATGTGTAGAAAAATAAAAGAATGAGGAGTCAATGTGTAAAAAATAAAAGTGTAGGGACTAAATCCATGTTATTTTTTTTTTTTTTAATGCTTTTTTTATGGTTGTTTTTCTCTTCCGACCCTCTCTACTATTATGCTATATCATTGTTCCAGTCAATATTGCATTACATGCTTGACTTAGAGTGACTTTTTAAAGTTGTAGAGGCAGGTTTTGTTTGGGTGGGGTAATGTTTTGAGCCTAAACTTTACTATTTGAGCAAATGAGGACTGCACTAAACTAGTTTCCATTGTTGCATGTAGATGGGTCATGTATGAAGTTGGTCGGTCCATCACAAAAAGCAGCTACCTAGATTGTCCATTTTCCAACATAACTCCACCTTGCAATCTACTGCATTAAGACCTCATACCAAGCCCAAAACAAGTAGATGGTTTACACTAGCATATCATGCCAATGCAACGGGCCATCGACAGGCCGCCAGTCGCAAGTCAAATTTGCACTCTCAATCTCCTTATCATCAAGCCGCGTCAACCTCGCAAGGATGCAAAGTCTTTCGGCATAGTTTTTGCTAGGGGTTTGAACCAGTCAGGAACCAAATCGTCTTGTTATTGGTTCAAGATGGGTTTAAATTTTTTTGAACTGTGAACTGGCAGTTTCGAACTAGAATTGTCGGTTTAACGGTTCAGAACCGAATTTTTAAAATATATATATATATATATATATATTGTTAGATTTTATTTTTTAAGTCACAATCATTTAATTTTATTTTTATATATAACCGATTATTTAATGAAAAGATTAGAGAATAAATATAGATAAAATCATTTTAATTTAATTAATAGATATTTTGTTTAATAATTTTAAAATATAGATAAAATAATTTTGATAAAATAAAAATTATAAATTATTTGCAGAAAATAGAAATTTATATATAATCAAGTGTCAATATGACAATATCAATATGGCATTCAATCAAAATCAAATGTTTATAACTATAAGGTAATTAGTAAAACGGAATAGGCCGGTTCCAAATTGAAATCTGAACCGTCTTGTATATGGTTCAAGTTCAATTCCAAAAATCTTGAAATCAGAACTGACCGATTTCGAACTGCAACCATTCAGTTTCTAATCGTGGCCATCTCTAATTTTTGCATATAAAACACGAAATTTTACTTAATAAAATCTAAATTTTTTAATTATTTGAATTAACACATTTTCATCTTTATTTTAATATGCAACATCAACATCAATATCAAACAAAATACCTTACTACTATTTTTTTCCCTTAAAAGATAAAAAAAAAAAAAGAAGGAATTTTTTTCTTTCTAAATCACCGTTATTTAAAGTTTACAAGTGTTTTATTAATTTGATTTGATTGGAATAAAATTATACAAACAGTAAAAATTTTATAATAACTAATTAATTTAATATAATGCATATATTACGATTCAAATTTAAAATGTCATATAAACAAAAAAAAACAAATGTCAGCTACTACAGTTGTAGGTAAAAGAAAAAATTTTATTATGTCCATCATAATTAATATAACTAAGAATTGAAGTCACCATTAACTGCAACTTAAGTATAGCGGCCGAGCAAAATATGATTATTATATTTATTTTCTCCCAATATTTGAAAGAAAGGAAAGAAAATAAAGAGAAAAATATAAATGAGAAGAAATTTTTCCCATATTATTTGGATTGAGAGAATGAAAAATGAGAAAGAAAGAAAATATATTATTAATAAATTATTATTTGAATAACTTTATTTCTAAAATTTAAATTTAAATTCAAATTATATTTATTATTAATTTTTTTTCTTCTTCACTTTCTCTCCATTTCAGAGAGAAAATACTTGGAGGAAAGTAACTTTTTTTATTTTCCTTTATCTTTTATTTTCTATCTATCTTTTGAAAAATGAAAAAGTACATAATGGACATATTAATTTTTTTAAATAAGTTGATTTATTAAAATTTATTAAATATGTATTATTTAAATTTTTTTTCATAAAATAAATAAATTTAATATTAATCACAATAATATGAATCATAATAAAATTTAATATATTAATTAAAAATTATAAAAATAAATTTCACTAAAAATAATATCTATGAAAATATGAAAAACTGAAAAATGAAAAGTAATAAACAAACATAATTTTTTATTTTCTATTTTTTATTTTAGAAAATGAAAAACTAAAAAAAAAAACTGAAAAAAAAAAATAGAAAATATTTTTCAAAACTAAACAGACCCTTATTTTTTTTCTTTATTTTTCACCTTTATTTTCTTTTTTCCCTTTTATGTCTTCCCAAACATAGTGTTGATGGATATAAGATAACCTGCAGCGACATGAAGTCAAGTTGCTGCACCATGGCAAAGGAAGCACAAGCATTTTTTTTTTCTTGTATCAATAGTGCATGGTGATAGAACAATTAATGATGATTTGTCAAGTTATAGCAAAAATTGGGACATCGAAAATGACAAAAACACTTCATAACATTAAAAAAATAATAAATTTAATTTCTGAATGTTGTTTTTTTTTTCCCAAGTTAAAAAAATAATGGCAACGATTAAAATCATTTTTAAATATTTTCAATAATTTCTTTGTATATATAGACATACATGTACACAGAGTTTATCTATAAAATAAAAATCTAATAAATTTTTTAATTTTTAAAAAATAATTGTCATAGGTTGCCGACATAATAATGCAAATCAAGCACCAAATAAAATAAATAAATGAAAAATATTCTTTTTTTTTATGCAGGAAAAGTAAAAAAGAAATTTAAAAGGACAATGAATGTATAACAACATCATTTCTGTTATGATGTAAAAATATCATTAATCGGTACACGAAAAAAACTTGAAAAACATGTCCATCAAATTGATCTTTTGTACAATTATTCACTCAAAAAGCAAAAATAATATACCAAACTATACATGAAGAAGATCTTCCATTAAAATCCTTTCAGAAGCTTTTTCTTTACAGTATTCCCATAAAAATACAAGTGAAAAACTATATTCAAGATTTTCTTCTCTTGTTTTTTTTTTTTTGGATTAACATATCGGCCAATTTAAAATTTCGCCGAGTGCTTGAATTCGCTTGGAAAAAACATATAGATTCATATATGCTTGATGATGATTCTCTCCTTAGTGGCATGAAAATATATGTGTATGAAGCTTATTATAAGCTTGTAAATTAATTAATAAATTTACACAGCACAACCCAAGCCTCTAGCTTCTGATCCTTTCATAATTCTAAGCTTCTTGCAAGAATTGGTGAACATACTGCACATTCATATAAATACAAAAAAACAATTAATTCCAAATTTTTAATTATATAATTAACATGTAATATTTTTGTGTTGATTAAAAAAAAAGATGAAAGAGGATTAAAAACTTACTCCCATGGAACATCTCCAACCAACATCCAGTCACCATCTTTATCTTCATATGTAGGTACAAATTCTGACCCATTATAGCCTTCCCTCTCAGAAAATTTACCTAATGACGATTAAAATTTGAAATGATTATTAGATTTATATTCTGATAATTTTAATTAACCTAATATTATTACATAATTAAATAATATTGCTTGTATATATATATATACACACTTACCAACTTTGAACTTGAACATATTCTTTAAAGCTGTAAGGAGCTCTGGATAGCATTTGTAGACCTTTAAGTCGATCTTTCTAAGATAAGGAGCACCATCCATGCTAACTTTAACATAAATCCCATTTCCGGCAGCCTCAAGCTCCGTTTTCTTCGCCTGAAAACAGTTTTTCCGGTAAGATCTGATTGGTGGCCATCCAACAACTTGTGCCCTGCAGTATCACATACAGAGACCATTAATTAAAACCATGCATGCTTATAAAAAACCCTAAACGAGCTATATTTGCTAGGTTCTCTTTTTGACCACTTACTTGGTGGGTGGAGCACTAGTTTCATGGTCAATCTTCTTGTCATTGGAAACATTGCAGTTGTTTCTTGATTCTGATATCTCATTGTTCATGTCAGGAAATGACCTTTTGCTGCATTTAGCAGCAGTTGTTGTAGGAAACTCTTCGGCAGAGGCAGTGGAGGTAGAAGACGTGCCCGGTAGGCCTAATCTGAGCTCGGTAGCTTCAAGGTTAAGATCACCATCTCTTTCCAACGCCATTGCTTTGTGATGATTTCCACGTCTTTGAATGTATATATAAAGGAAAGATTTGTGTTTTTCTTTTAGAGTATCAACTGCACTTTGGCTTAAGCTGATTAATGGGCTCTGAATTGATGCTGCTTATAAAAGTTGTACTATGGTTTTCTTGGTCCGGCCGGCGAGGTTGTTAAATGATGTTGTGGTGGAGAGAAAGCATGTGAAAGGGTAAAGGAACTATGAGGTATTTTTATAGATGGAAAGTTTAGTCATTAAAGGCAATGGAGATCGCATAGGGCAAGCAAAAGGTACACCAATCTTCTTCATCCCTCCCTCATGGCGCGTGCATACAACTATTTGCTTTTTAAAAAAAATAAAAAAGATATATTTTTAGTTCCCAAAATATATCATTTCTATGACTGCATAATTCCTTTTAAATCGATATCAACAGAAATCGAATCCTATATTTAAAGATATTTTCTACATTTAAGAATACCCTTAGAAAGAAATTACACACCACTTAATTATTACTTCATTAATAATAAGTTACTAATATCTTTAGATACATGAAATACTATAGAAAAAAATGAATTATAAAATATTAGATTAATTAATATCCTTTTAAATTAATGAAAATATGATATATTATGTTTAAATCATTTTTTTAAATTTTAGATTAAATGATTACAATTCTATCATGACATAGTTTTTAAATTTAGAAAATGAGTGACTATAAATTTATAGTGGAAAATTATAAATACTAGTTACATTTAAAAATTTAATAGTCTTTTTTGATAGAAAAAAATTTATAATTATAAGATCATCCTAATTATTATCAATAGTAGTGATAGTTGTTGTTGTAGTATTAATAGCAATAGTTACGCTCATTGTAAATATATTTTATAAGATACAACTCCTATTATGCAGAAATTTTCATATAAACAATAATAATTTATAATTTATATAATATCCAATATTATAGTATATTGATCATGTTTATGAATTTTTCCCTTTAATATAAATGGTTAATCGTGCTATTGAAATTGACATAGAGGAAACCTAGATTAAAGGATAGTTGTCGCTTGTCTTTGATTCACGTACGAATAGCCGTTAAACAATCTTTTATAATCTGTTGATTCAATACGAATACCAGAAAATAGGTATCCAAAAATTCATTAATTCACAAAGAATACCAAATATTTGAAAAAAATAGAAATTATAATTATCAATTCAACAAATATTGTCTCTAACAACCGAAAAAGACAAATAAATACTAACAATGAAAAAAATCCTAAAAGAAAAATACAAAAGTACCAAAAAATCATAAAAACAAACATAAAAGTTTAAATTAAAATTTGAGACCCTAAACAATGGATTTTAGGCCTGAAACTGTCGTGCTATAAGTAAACTCTATAACACTCGTCCTGAATCTTTGAATTAGCTTTGTTTTAATATATTATGAGTTTTGTAGTTCAATCGGGTCTAAAAGTTAAAACCTTTAAAAGTCTCATTGCATAATTTTATATTTTTTTCCAAATTCAAACACTCCATATAATCCAGGCTGTCTAGTCCACATCATAAATTATGCTATAAAATTCTATCTTTTTTAATTTGAGATATTATAATTTTAGTATTGTTCTTTTTTCTTGATTATTATATAATTTAACCTTGGGAAATAGGGTATACGACCTTAAAGAGAGAGTGGGAGAATTAAGAACATATATAAAAGGGCAAGTGGGAAGGAATCCGAGTGCAAGAAATTTGGACAATGGCAACTAAGTGTGTTTGTCACATGAGCAGCAAAATAAAAGGGAATTTTTTGTCCTTTCATTTTGGGGACAACTTTGGGACACACCTTAGCTGCCCATATTGAAGACCGTGGCTCTCAATCCAACGATAAAGATTCACCTGATGATTCCCCGGGATGACACCCTCAACCGTCGGATCCAGGGTATGGAGATTGAGTGCACCCCATGTGAGCTGGGTCCACATGTTCAACACGGCAGGGCATGGCAAGGGTATGTGACCTTAGTAAGGGCTCCTCCCCTCCTAATCCATTTTAAACTTTAGGGCATACTTAGACACATACATTGTAGGCATGGCCAAGCCCCCATGAACCTTGCTTTGCATTCCCTAGACATTGTTAGTTGTTATAATTATTAATTATTACATAAGAGACAAAATGGGCTATCAGTGCATATATATAAAATACATATTAAAAAGTATATAAAAATTTTAATTTAACGATATTAAAATTATACGGTATATAAAATTGAAATCGATATATATAGAACTTTATTTCCCTCCAGCCCTAAAAAATTAAAATAACTTTTTGTATTTCTCCCAACATTAAAAAATTTAAATAACTTATTATAGCTTTCTCTTAACTTTCTATTATTGTAATTTCAATTATTTTAATTAATTTTATGGTTCATATTAGTTTAATTAGAATGGAACCAAAATGGCAGAGAGAGATTGTTGTAATGATGCAATTTTGGAATCCTCAAACTAAAATATTTCAGGATTGAATATTATTGTAGAGGTCATTATCGTGATAAACATAGAAGCACTTGGCAGAATCATCTTTTTTATTTTTTTTTCTGTTGTTGAATTTAATCATTGTAACTTGTACCACTGCAAATTCTGAAAGGCCCAGTTGTTTGTTAATTATAATTTGTGATAATAATATATAATAATAATGTTTCCTTTAAGTTTTAATTATTGATAATCATCAATGGTGTTTGATTTGCTTTTAGGAGTAGTTGACATTGCTAACACAAATGTCTATGATTTCATCCAACAAAAATCTGTATCCAAATTCTTATTACTTATTATGTCAGTTGAAACTTTGGCTAAAACCATCATAAAATTTTGTTACATTATATTAATTAGCAAAATGTTGATATAACAATTCTTAATGTTCATTGTATTCTCTATATGATTTTTTCTCTAAAGTTTCCTAGAGGGTTCCCACCATTATTAATTAGCCAAAGGTTAATAGATAATTTTTTTTTCATGATAATTAACCAACGAGTGGTTAAATTTTAATAATTATATATGAACAAATCTTGATGGAGAGCTTCTTTTTGGCTTCATTTTCTTAATTTCCATTAGGTACCAACCTACTAAGAACAAAGTGAAAGACATTAGAAATATGAATGCAGCCATAATAGTCTCTAACGCAGCAGATGCCTGTCCCTTTTCTTAAGATCAAACCTTGATGATTTTAATGTTTATATATTTTATATATGTTATGTAAGAAATGTATAGTTTTGTACTAATATTTGTTGGTTCAAATAATATGTATTGAAATTTCTTTAAATAAAATTTTGTATTTGAATCTTATATATGGTGAAATAAGTGTTGAAAGAATTTTACATATTACAGAGTTCACCCGACTTAAATTTCGAAATAATTAGGATTCATGTGATTATTGGATATTAAATATATGTATATGTATGATATATGCAGTCATATTAAATTAATTGTTAGTTAAAATTTTTACCCTTTATATGATTCTAGTGAATCGAATCTAATTAGTTTATAGGAAAAATCTAAACCAAAAAATACAAATATATATATATATGTATGTATAAAGGAAAATTAGCCATCAAATTAACACCATATTAGTCTCATAAGAAATCAATAGTTCAGACCTTAGCCCTCTTGACTACAATTAGAGCTCAGAATCAAAATCTCCATAAATCTTCATGCTCACCATGGTCTCACTTTAAAAATTAAGGGCAGATGTCACTATGATATAAGAAATGACCTAAGAATCTTTGAATGAAAAATTCAACTTCGTTGAAACTATGGACCAATTTAATTTTTAGGGCATAAACCAACTTTCGGCCAAGGATGCAAAGATGAAAAGTGAAGTGCGTGTGGTGCAACTTTTGTATATAGCTATCACCGACTAATATCTGAAACAAATGGTCCTGTGTACGTAAAATGTATTGAACAAAATGAACAAAAACTGCATTTGCAACCACAACTGAACTGAACTCAACTCAACTCCATTGCTAACTTTTGCATAGGAATTAAGAATAAGGTGTCCCGTGTCAACTCGATTGTGCCCAAAAATTCATTTTGGAAGGCAGCAACAGCAAATACACAAAGGGTCCACCAACCTTTTTTTTTCTAATATTTTGAATTTGTTGATTTTTGATATTGAATTATGAGCTTTTAGTTACAGTGTTTGGCTAGGGTCTATCCTCCAATTATGGCCAGCCAATCCGGACCCCATTCCCATCAAATTTTTGGGTCTCTTGCTCCAGACATGTATGGGTCCCTTGATAGCCACATCCAAGCTAATCCTCATCATCTTTGCCTCCAAATAACCCAAACAAACAAAATTGTTAGCTCACTTCTTTTATTATATTATTAGTGAGATAAATTATTTTAATTAATAACTGATTACATAATAAAAAAATATTCTCAACTAATAAGGGAGTAGCTCATTGGCATTTTTTTTTTCAAAAATATTATAAAATATAGAATTTTAACACTTATTACCATTGATTTATAAAATTATATATTAAAAACTCAAACTTTTTTACCATCAATTTATAAAATTAATTTTCATCTAATTTTAAAAAGGATGATCATTTTTTTTTAGTATATATATCAATATATATCATTTGGATTTATTATTTCTTTAATAAAATTATTTTTTATCAACATTTGTTTATTAATATTTGTTATTTTAAGTAGTAAGGAGTTTGGATTCCTCAGATAAGATTTTAAATTAAATTTTATGTGAAAAAAAAAGTTGGTGAAAGAATTTTACCATATTTTATAAGTCCGGTTGAAACTTCAAAATAATCAGAATTTTTATAACTATCAAATATCAAAAAAATTAGGTACAAAAAATATTTTTATTTTAAATTAAATGAAAATAGCTTTTGTAAATCAAAACAACCCTACTTCATGATAATTTTTTAAAAATAATTATTAAATAATTTTTTTGAAAAGCATTTTATTTCTTAATTTACTAAACTTTTGAGAAGTCAAAATTTTCTTTTTAAAAAAAATTGATGAAAAGAAAAGTTAACAAAATATTCGATAGGAAGGAGAGTCCAAACTATCCTACTCCACACGCCCAGCAACTCCTTTTCTTCAAATACAAAAAAAAAAAAAATGTTGAAATACCATTTTCTTTTACTTTTCTTGCTTTTGCCACCCAACAAATTGACACCTCCTTTTCTTTAATTTTGTCTGTTTACTTTACAGCACATGCATGTACTCTAAATCATATACAAACTTTATACGTTTTCAATACCCATCGTACTGAAATTCATAGTTATGTTCTTCTTATGTTCCTCAAATTTCGCTAAAATTTGAATAATTAAACACTACATCTTCTTTTATAACATTAAACAAATTATATATTTATTTTCTAACTACTACAGTATTATGAGTTTGGAAAAAAAATTAATGCGCTCAATCTACAAATAGAATTTTTTTTTTTTTTTTTGCATATAATGATATCATTGATATATTATGAAATTCAAGTCGGATAAATCTATTAGAGGAGCAAATTTTTGAGTACATATTTTTGTGTGAATTGTCAGTATTCAAAATTTACTAGACTCTTATTAACCAGTTTCAATCTGAGTATGATCATAAAAGCGGTGAAAGTCTTTAACAATTAATTTAACATAATTATATATACTAAAATTCGAATGCGATAAACAATCTCAGTTAGTTGATTCTAAATACATATTTTTTTTATATATAAAACTTAAATCTAATATTTTACTTAAATGAATTTAAATTTTTTGCTGATGGAATCAGCAGATATTGATCTATAAATAGAAAATTTTATATTGCAATAGTAATTTCTTTAATGTTGAAAAAACTGTAAGTAAATTAATGTGTATGGAGTACATGTACTTTATCAGATAATTTTGGATTATTATTATTATTATAATAATAAGCATAATTTGAGTTGGAGAAATTGACATGCATGCATCTGAAACTCATTGTCTAAAAATCACTTTCTGTCAATGAAATCAATGTTAGAGTACGAGGCAGACAATCCGCTCGTGAACTTTACATTGCCACGTTCAAGTTTTAAATGCCAAGATACCATGTTCAGTACATTAGATTTTCAAGATGTTAACTTCTATGTATTATATTATATATGCATATTAATTTATGTAAAATGTTTCCACATAGTAAATATAAATATTGACCGTTATAAAATTTTTTATAAATTAAATTAATTAAAGTTGAATAAATTTTGAATATTAATTATTTTAATAAAAAATATTTTAAAATATAAATAATTAATTATTTTTCTATGATATTTCCACATAATACTTCTGATTAACATAACACTATTATGGATCCTTGTCACATTTGCTTGATCAATAATTTTATTTTGGGGTTGGCCCCAAAATAAAAATAGGAATTAGGGAAATAGGATTTGAAATTAGGAAATAACTAATACATGCACCAATTCAATGAAAAGGAGATGCTACTGACATAAATAATTTGTCGTGTTTAAGTTTTGGATGATCATGATAATAAGGGTCTTTTTTAATTTTTTTATAATTATTTACAATATTAAATTATTATAAAAATTCTAAGTAATATATATTTAATCAGATAGATTTTTTAATAGGATAAAATTCTCTAACCATATACACAAAATTTAAATCTAAAACTTTAAGAAAAATTAATTTTTTAGCAATTAAATAAATAACTATTAATTCACTAGTTGCATGCATGTGTATATATATATATCTATTAAATGTTTTAAAGTCATTAAAATATTGTACAATACAACTATTTAATGAAACTTATATCATATAAAATATTTTTTATTTGTATAAAATCGACTCGAGATTGGCTCGTAAGAATTTAAATTAAATAATTTAATATTTTTACAAGCCAATTTTCAAGTTACGTTTAAATTTGTAAATAAAAAATATTCTACACGATATAAGTTTCATTAAATAGTCACATTATTCAATATTTTATTGATACATATTTTGTATATATCGATTAAAGAATATAAAAATAAAAAAATAAAAGTTTAAAGACTTAATTAAATGTAAATAATTCATTGAGAACTTATCGAAACTTGAAAAGTTCAAATGTAACGGAAATAGTATGATATGATAATAATTGGATGAAAAATTTGTTTAAATTTAACGGACAATAAATTAAAGATGTAAGAATTATAAAAATAAAAATTTGAGAACTTAAATTAAAGAAAATAATTTAGTAAGAACCAATCGAAATAAAATTAAAAAGTTCAGGATTTTAAAATGGTTTCAGCCTTAGATTTTCAAGATGTTAACTTCTATATATTATATTATATAAGCATAATAATTTATATTAAATGTCTCTACAATTACCTGATTAGAAATATACATCGTTACAATTTTTTTTAAGTTAAATTAGTCAGAGTTAATTAATTTAGTAAATTTTTGAATAATGGTGATTTAAATATAAAAAATTTTTAAGAAATAAATAAATATTTATTTTTATATGATGTTTTCCCATAGTAATTGTGATTAACATAAAACTATTATGGATCCTTGTCACATTCGCTTGATCAATAATTTTATTTTGGGGTTGGCCCCAATGTAAACTATTCCCTATTTTTTGATTAAAGATAGGGAAATAGGATTTGAAATCAGGAAATAACTAATACATGCACTGATTCAATGAAAAGGAGATGCTACTGACATAAATAATTTGTCGTGTTTAAGTTTTGGATGATGATGCTAATAAGGGTCTTGTTTTAATTTTTTTCTAATTACAAGTAAATAATTACGTATTTCATATGTGAATAAAAAATTTATTTAACTTGTAATATATAGTAAGTAAATAATTAAATATATTATTATTATTATTATTAAATAAAAATTTTAAAAATAATAACAATGTTATTTATTTATATAATAATTTAATATAGTTATAATACATTACAATTTTTATAAAAAATTTATTTAAATAGTTATATGATATTACTTTAATATTTTTTATAATATATTTTTCTCAATTCTAAAACTGATTTCATATAAAAAAAATATTATGATCATAATTAATCATAAGGTAATAAATAAATTATAATAAAAAATTTAAAAACAATAAAAATTATATTTTTTTTACATAGCAATTTAAATATTACAATTCCATTAAACTTATAATTTATTACAATTTTAGTAAATTTTTTACTTGAAATATGACACTTTATTTCTTTAATATTTTTAATATTAATAATTTTTTATTAACAAATAAATAATGATTTTTTTATTATCTTATGATTAATTATGACCATAATATTTTTTTTATATGAAATCAGTTTTAGAATTGAGAAAAATTAATTATAAAAGATATTGAAGTAATATCATATAATTATTTAA
>CATIWM010495256.1:0-12883 GCA_949671775.1 Mallotus repandus
ATTACTTTCGAACAAATTATATGATATAGTTTTAAAATATGATTAAAGACACAAGATAAATAAATTTTTTTATTAATTTAATTATAATTGCTTACTTAATAAACTTTGATCTAATACGTATTTAAAAATAAAGCATAGAATTTGTTTAACAATATTATTTATGTAAGAAAACTATTATAATTATTATTTTTAGACACAATAAAAATTTTAAGAAATTATTAAAATTAAATTAATTAATATTTATCATTTATTTATTAGTTGAAATTAAAAATTACATTAAATTACTTTTTGAGTGAAAAAAATATTAATATTAAAGATATTGAAAAAATAAAGTATCGCTTTTTAAATAAAATTTTTATTAAAGTTGTAATTAATTATAAGTTTGATGCTAAATTTTTACATAAAGAAAGTATCAATTTTATTATTTTAAAAATTTTTTACTAAAAAAAATAATAATTTTATATTATCTTATGATTAATTATGGTTATAATATATTTTTTTATAAAATTAATTTTAGAATTGAGAAAAAAATTAATTATAAAAAATTATTGAAAGAGAACCATATAACTATTTAAATAAAAATTTATCAAAATTTCAATGAATTATAGCTATATTAAACTAATAATAAATTATTATATAAATAAATATTTAATATTTTTAAATTTTTTATTTAAATAATAATATATTTTTATTTAATATTTTATTTATAATTATGAATTTAAAAATTTTATTCCCACATAGTTATTTATTAATAAATATATATATATATATATAAAGACATTCTAAAATGAGACGACATATATAACAGAATATTATGAATTAATAAAGAGGAAAACGTTTTGCTGAAACAATTACATATTCTATCTTTATGTTTAGTTGTTTTTTTTTTTTTTTGAATTCAAATCTTAGTCATGGCCGAGTCATTTCCCTATTATAAGTTATCATGTTTGACCCGTCACGGCGTCTATTGATTGAATCAGGACAAGCTTTTTTTTTTTTTTTTTTTTTAAAGAGAAGCAAGACAAGCTATAAGTTTGCATTCCGTCAGTTCGATAGTTGTTGGAATTAAAAAAACTAAATGAAAAACTGATTTTTTTTAAATAAAAACCGAACTAACTAAATTAAATCAAATTTTTGCAAAATATTATTTATTTTAATATTTTTATTAAATTATTATACTATTTACAAAATAAAAAAATAAAATTTAATCATAAAATATAAAATATAAAATAAGCAAATTGAAGTAAATCAAATTGAGTTGGTTCAATTTTTAATTTGATTTACCACGTTTTTCATTGTGCATTGAGCTGGAGTTATGATCATTTTGCACACAACATGCTGCATCTTTATCTTTCTTCTATTCATTCCAAACATCACTGTAGAATACAAGCCATGTTCTTAGAATTGGATTGGAAATTGAACTGGTTTCCATTTAATAGGATTCTAATATTAAAAATTTAATTATGTGTGAAAATATTGAAGTCAGAATTTTCAAGTTAATTTCAATAAAAAAAATATATTTCGAATAATAAGTAGCTAGTTTTTGAGTTTGATTTCAAAACAAAAAATCAGAAAAAATCTTTAAAGATTTCTATTATTTTGAAAAACATGAGATTTCAACAGTAGGACCTAGTTGTTATAACTATTTATTATTATTATTATTTAAAATTTGATGCTTCTCACATTTAGTATTCGTAAGAGTTTTGATTATTTAAAAATAATCGTTGGATAGACGACTCTATAAAAGATAAAATTCTTCTAATATTTATTTTTTTATCCATAAAATTGATTTTCAAAATTTTATTTAAAGTTTAGCCGCTTGAATCAATTAATATCGGTTATTATAACTATTTATTTGAATGGGAAGCTTTTTTTCAAATTTAATATATTTATTTTTTTCACGGAAAAAGTGACAAATGACATATTGCAATTGCTTTAAGAAGTGATTGGAGCATATAGGCTAAGAACCCTAACCACTTTGATGGGAATTAGTGGAGCAAGGAATACAACACTATTACATGTTCTAGCAACAAAAAAAACTGGAAGTTACATTGAAGGAAATATTCAAATGGAGACCTATTAACTTTTCATGTCAACACTTTTGCAACTACCTTTGATAAATTTAACTCCGTCAGTTGTATTATTTTAATTTACTTTGCTAACATTAGGATTTAAATTAGCCTAAAAAGCTTTTGAAGACCTACTTAAATGTTGCTTCAAACATTAAGGGTCTAAATGCACCTTTTCCCAAACTAAAACGGCAAGTGGAACGCAAGAATAAATGGATGAGGGAGAGTAGCAAAGCAAAAGACACAAAGAAGAAAGCAGCATGAGCAGCTCCTCAACTCCAACACAATACAATACAATTGCGCAAGCTGACCCTTCCTCACTTTTCCCGAGATTCCATTTTCCACGAATCCCATTTCTCTCGCTTTTTCTTCTTTTTCTGTCGTTTCTCTGACCAAACAAAACCCAACCCGTCTCTCTCCTTCTCAGTATATATATGCATATATAATATTAATATTTCGTTTCACAAATTACTTCTTCCATTCGATATGGTGGCTGATAGCAAAGGAAAATCCGATATCTCCCTCGCCGGAACTTTTGCTAGCAGCGCTTTCGCTGCTTGTTTCGCCGAGGTATCAATTCATCATTTATCATTGCTACTACTGCTACTCCTGCTCTACTTTAACGTTTTCTTTTCTCTCTCTCTCCTTCTTTCTGATCGCTTTCTGTTGTTAATGGGTTTCATCGTTTTTTCAGTTTACTGCTGTTTTTGAGTTTTTTTCTTTCTTTTTTGTGGGGGGAATATCGAATGTAGATCTAAAAAGTATGTCAATTCTTGGCTTGGTGTTTAAGTTTTTCGTGATCAAATTCTCCTTTTTTTTTTTCCTTTGATTTTGAATAATTTATTTTTTTCTCATTGATTGGTGAATGCCGACGAATGCTGTGATAATCTGATAGCTATAGCTTTGTCGTTTATGTTGATTGAACTGGTGCTCCGTTTGTTGGTTTATCAAACAGTGTCTTTACTTTTGTCACAACACCAATGTATCTCTCCATGCATTTCACTTGCTAAATATGAAGTTACCAATTTATGCGCTCTTGAAGGAAAAGACTACTGGATTTAAAAGGGCTTTGTTTGCTTATCAGCATCTGTTTTTTATCCACTACAGATTTGCACAATTCCCTTAGACACTGCAAAAGTTAGACTCCAACTCCAGAAGAAAGCTGTTGCTGGGGATGGATTGGCCATGCCAAAATATAGGGGTATGTTGGGTACAGTTGCTACCATTGCCCGAGAAGAAGGTCTATCAGCACTCTGGAAAGGCATTGTACCAGGGCTTCACAGGCAATGCCTGTTCGGAGGCTTGAGGATTGGGCTTTATGAGCCTGTGCGTCTTAAATTATCTCTCTGCTACCATTGAATTGAGCTATTTTATGTGCTGTATTGGACTGATTTCTTATACATGTACATAAAACTATGCACTTGGCAGGTTAAGACCTTTTATGTGG
This sequence comes from Mallotus repandus, assembly GCA_949671775.1. Classification (NCBI taxonomy): domain Eukaryota; kingdom Viridiplantae; phylum Streptophyta; class Magnoliopsida; order Malpighiales; family Euphorbiaceae; genus Mallotus; species Mallotus repandus. The sequence continues at coordinate 3,517 of CATIWM010495256.1, forward strand.
GCAAAGACCATGTTGGAGATGTTCCTTTGTCCAAGAAAATCCTTGCTGCCCTTACTACTGGTGAGTGTAATGATGGAATATTTTTATGGATTAATTTTTATTTAAGCAAGTTTATAGAGACATATGTCAACTTATTTTCACACCAGCGAAATCTAATATGGTTATGGTACCAGGAATTAGTTTCATATTTACTTTAGATGAGTAACATAGTTTACTCCTCTGCTGGCCCTCTTACTTTTTATTTGTTAAGTATATCCATTTCATCAAAAACAGGTGCTCTGGGGATCACAGTGGCAAATCCAACTGATCTTGTAAAAGTTAGACTTCAGGCTGAAGGAAAATTACCACCTGGTGTGCCGAGGCGCTATTCTGGAGCATTGAATGCTTATTCTACGATCGTGAGGCAGGTTGTCTGTCTATCTAGTATAAAGAAAAGTGGGGGAATAATGCATGCTCTGTCTTGATTTAGCTAATAACTCTACCACACCGTTTTACTTGGTTTAAACAATTAGGAAGGAGTTGGTGCACTCTGGACCGGGATTGGACCCAATATAGCCCGAAATGCTATTATAAATGCTGCTGAACTTGCCAGCTATGATCAAGTAAAACAGGTAAAGGCAGCCTAAATTCAATGTCATTTCTCATCTTATGCAGTCATCTTGTTTTTATATCTAATTCAATCATTTCCTTGCAGACAATTTTGAAAATTCCTGGATTCACCGATAACGTTGTCACTCATCTTTTTGCGGGGCTTGGGGCAGGTTTCTTTGCTGTTTGTATTGGCTCCCCAGTTGATGTGGTACACTATCTGAATTCACATCTTAGATCTTCCAAAATCAATCTATAGTTGGTCTTTAGGGTGCTTATTGTTTATGCCATTAGTTTGTATGCATTTAATCAAGAATAACAAATGATATTGCGAGTATCGCAACATTGCATCTTTTAATTTATATCAGAAGCACATTTCACTTTTGTCAACAAACCAAAAAACACACTGATTTTACATGATTCTATGTTGCTCCAGCTTTGATAAGCAGCATGCAACCATCAGCACTTCTTGTTGATAAACTGTTGACTAGCATTGATGATTTATTAGACTAATTTAACAGCTTCACTGAGCTCTGATCTTTGGCAGGTCAAGTCGAGAATGATGGGGGATTCTGCTTACAAGAGCACGTTTGATTGCTTCATTAAGACTTTGAAAAATGATGTATGTTCGTGGCTTTTTTTTTTTAGAACTTCACATACTGAATTAGGAGTTGAAAATTGTCATTTGCTTCTAACATGCTAACAGGTGACTATAATCATTCAATGACTACGGTCACTTGTCATTATTTGGCTAATATTATCGATACAGATCTGGCATTTCCTTTATTCACTATTTTTCCTATTTTAATATTGTTATCTTGATTGAGGGTATCATTGAACATTTCTACATATACGAGCTGAGCCCTTTGCTGTTATTTATAGCTCATTTTCATTCACTTCCAACGTGCATTTCCAAAGAAGAAAAACAAAGGACATGCTTGTTCAGTTTGTTGCCTCTGTTTACAAATGTATAACTTTCAGGGAAAGTTTAGACTATTTTCTGGTTATGCTACTACATTCTTATCAAATACATGCTAGGGTGAAAATTATTCTTTTATGCAACTTTATATGTTAATATTAAAATCTCTCAATGCAGCAAATTCCTTACAAAGGGACAGATACATGAAACAAGTGTTTTAACCAATGGCATTTATTGTCTGTCATATTCAGGGGCCTCTTGCTTTTTACAAGGGCTTTATTCCAAATTTTGGGCGACTGGGATCCTGGAATGTTATCATGTTTCTAACCTTGGAGCAGGTACAGCTGCAAAGAGTGTTTCTCAACTCAAATAATTGCTTTCTTCTGCTTTAGCAGTCTGGTTTTCTAAATCTGATCAATATACTCTTTGTTACTTCCTTCAGTAGCAGTGGCGATTACAGATTTCTTCCATGACTAATATATAATTGGTCGTTAGTTTATACTGGTCGTTCCATGTTTTTTTGAAATATTTTCTGTTTTCCATTGACAGGCTAAGAAATTCGTGAGAAATTTAGAATCATCTTGAGTCTAGCTAATGATGCACGGACATGGAGATGATGAAAGCAGTTGCAAGAATAATAAAGTTTTCCTCATCCATCAGTTGTCATTAATTTATAGCAATTTCCATAGGAGCCCTTAAGGGGGATTTTACATTCTTGAAAAGCTTCAAAATAATCACCATATGGAATTTTCATGATTTTTTTATAAGCCCTTTAACTATACCAGTTAATTTGCCCCCTGGGGTCTTATAGTTGCTTTCTCTTGCCAAAGTGCTTGCTCTGCAATTGGACAGCATTTCTTCTTCAAAGGAAATTATAATAGGAGCTTTCTTCTGTGTTTATTTCATCTTTCTTGCCATCTGCGTTCTTTCTATCTCTCCAAGGCTGCTCTGATAGGCCTCTGTTGTTGGTAGTTGAGCAGATGCTCACATCACATGCGCACAAAATTGATCTCAAGTTCAAAAATCATTTGTAAAAGTGTATTTATATGATGAATGGTAGGTGGTAGCACCTTTGCCAAAAGGTTATCCAACTCTGCTTCTGTATGTTGACAGTTTATATGATAATCTTCCATTCCTAATTATAAACGCTATTGTTCATATGGAATTCAATCTCAAATTCTTGACATATTTTTAGACAACAAGAAAACCTCTGAAAGCACCATTATTTGTGTATAAAAATTTTCCTAGTTATCAGAATTTATTTATTTTTCTCTTTTGTCCCTTAATTAAAAGATGCATCTACCTTCGAAAATATAATCTCATCAAAAAATACATGAAATAATAAGTAAAAAAATACATAAATTTAAGGTAAATATATCAAATCTATTGTAAAAAAAAAGGAAAATTTTAAATTTAAATTGTACAACTAGTTTGTGCTCTGTTTTTTTTTTTTTTAATTTTATTTTCTAAGGGCATGTTTAACCTATATCTTTTCTGGTGTGGGTTTGGAGAAAAATCCCTCCAATGCAACGCCATTTTTGGCACTAAATCGTGCGCTGCGCTGCAATGCCAACCTAAATTTAGGTTGCACACTTGCATTGTAGCTCATAGCATTCCGTTTTTTTTCCAAACAAATCCAATATTTTTGGCTAAATATTCAATTTAGTCCAAATTTGTATTATGTTTATAATTTCTTTAAACAATTTAGTCCATTTTTTTTGCTTCAACCAAAGTTAAAAATTTTAGATGGAAATAATATATTTATTATACAAATAAAATAAATATGCAATAAAAATTTTATTTAATGAACTTAAAAATTTCATTATTATCTATTTATTTGATTTTTTATTTCTAATTTCTTTATATAATTTCTTTATGAGTTAATATATAAATAATAAATATATTTTATAATTAGCAAGAAATAAATAATTTATTTTTTATTTATAAAATTATTAAACAATAAAAAATATTTTTATTGGTCGAATAGGTAAAACAAATATAAATATTAGATGTAATGTGTTAAATATATAAATAATATAAAATGAGATATGAAAAGGAATATATGAAAAATGTTCGTGTACAAGTTAAAAATGAAGTAATGAAATGGAAAAAAAAAATTACTATAATAACTATATTTTAGAGTGAAATTTACTACATTTCATGTTATGAATTGAAAATGACCTAATGAACAACTATTATAATACCTTATGCTAATCTTTTATGATATTTTTATATTTTCTCTTCAATGACTCCACTCTCCACTCTCCATTTTTTTGCACATCAACCTCTGCATTACTTATTTTAAATCTTTTAATTATTTTTTAAAATTTTTTCATTGAATATTTAATCATAGAAAAATTCTAAGGTAACTTTATTTGTCATGTACTTTATTTTCACTTTACTTTTATCATCATAATCATCATACGATTAGAATATATTGTCTCATCCAATAGTAATTATTAGTAAAATAGAATTTACTTTGTAAAAAATAAAATAACCATAGAATGCACCTTAGTTATAAACATATTTGAACTCATGTGAATCCATACTTATATGTGATGAAATCCAAAAAAAAAAATGTAATTATTTTTTAACAGAAAACAAATATGCCATTATTAAGAAGAGAAGGTCATTATAGCGCTTAAAATTGGTCAAAGGGTCAAATTAAACCCTAAATTATACCCTAAAGTTAATATTGGACTTTAAATTTTTTTATTCTAATAAGAACTTTTTCTTATAAAATTAGATCATATCAGACCTTATTTTTTAAAGTTCTTACAATTAAATCCTATAAGTTAAATAAATTTTAATTTTAATGGTTAAATAATGAAAAATTATTTATATTAATAAATAAAATTGACACCTATTTATAAAGTTTTAGAAATTTTAAGCCTATATAATAAATTTTAGAAAAAATTTTAAGACCTTTTTTGGAATTTTTTAGACCTTTTGAAAAATCTTTTAGATTTAAAAAATTTAAAAACTTTAGAATCAAGTAATAAACATATGAAAATTTATCAATTTTATTCATAATTTAATTTTAACAGTTAAATCATACAAATTTATTCATCAATTTAATTTAATAGTTAACTAACCAATAATTATTTAAATTAATGGTTAAAATTGATGATTTTTTTTAAATGTATATCACTCAATTTTAAAGTTTTAAAAATTTTTAGGTTTACAAAAAATTATAAGAAAATTTTAAATAAATTTTTAAGAAAAGTTAAAAAATTAGAAATAAAAAACTTAGTATGTAGGCTTAGAAATTTTTAAGATTTTACAATTAGATTATATATATTTTTCAAAAAAAATTATCAATTTATTTATCAATCGAAATAATTTTTTCTTAATTAACCATTAAAATTAAAATTTTATTGACTTATAGGACTTAATTATAAAATTTTTTTAAGATAAGTTCCAATATAATATAACTTTAAAAGAAAAAATTTCTATTAAAACCAAAAAAATTTAAGGTCCAATATTAACTTTGAGGTATTATTTAGGGTCCAATTTGACCCTTTAGCCTTTAAAAATTAACATATGGCTCTATATTTAGAATCATCATCAAACTTGAAAAGCAACAACTAAAACTAGACATACAATACCTAGAATAACCACCAAAATTGATAGGAGAACTACTAAACTGTAGGGGAGAGCAAGAACTGGCCGAACTGAATTTATCAAACCGAACTGATTTACTTAATCGATTCAGTTGGTGATAAGTCATTCAGTCGGTTCGGTTCATAAATAAGAGAATTCTAGTTTTCAGAAATTGGTTCAATTTTATATTTTACCGACCAAAAACTGAAATTTCTAATTATATATATATATATATACACACACACACACACAAAGTCGCCGATTCAATTTGAACCGTTCAAATAACCCTAACCCTAATAATACCCTACTATATAAATTCATTATTCCTAAAAAATCTAACCCTAATTCATTCCTCTCCTTTACTTGTCGCCTTTCACCTCTTCTTCTCTCTCGAGTCTCTTCTTCTCTTCTCCTTCCAGAACCCTAAAATAGTGTTGGCCCCCTGTTTCTTCGACTGTTTCTTCATATTTTCTTCAATTAACACTTGCTTTAGATGCAAGTTCTTCTTTTCTTCTCTGTAACTCTAGATTACAGTGAAATGAGTGACATAAATTAATGGATTTGGTGGAAGCTTCGATTATTCAATGGTTTTTTTTACACTCTGAGTGTCGATAACCATGAGATCTCATTGTGAAATATTTTTTGCAATCATTCATGTGATGGGATATAATTATGGTAAATTATTTAATTTTTTTTATATATATGTGCATATAACATGGTTATTTTGGTGATTTATATTCAAAAAATTAAATATTTATGTTTATAAAAAAATTTATATTTTCGGGTTCTTTTTTGTAGATCTGGTTTAATTTATAAGATTTAACAAAAAAAATTTGATATTTTTGTATTTAATTTGATGTCCGTGGACTTGTATGTCAATACTTTGTAGATCTGGTTTAATTTTATAAGATTTTAAAAAAATGATTATGTTGTGTTTATTTTATGTATGTGTAGTTTTTTGTCGATACATTGCATGCAAATCATAATAGTTAAAATTTTTTTATTTTTCAATGTCTTTGTTATATTATTCAGTGTGTATTTGTAGATCTCGTATAATTTTAAACTATTTAATTAACAAAATGTGATTTTTTTTTGTGTTTAATTGATGGTTGATTTTTTTGTTTTAGTTATAAGTTAAGCATTTTGTTTAACTGCTTGGGTGGAAGCTATTTGCTAAATATATTCAGAACTTGTGAACCTGTTTATTTTGTATACATTATTTGATCTCTGAGTCTGACACTATAATTTTGAGTGCAAAATTAATAAGGGTGGAAGCTTGTTCCCATTTTCTGTTATTGATTCTTCACTGTGAATCTGGTTGTGCTCTGGCTAAGGCTCAGTCTTCTGTATAAAGGTATATTATTTGTATATTTTTAGTATCTATGTTAATGAATGTATTTAGGATATTTTTTTTGTGTGACTTGCTAAGTTTAACTAATATTGTCGTCTTGGTATCTAATTTGTTTTTGTTAGATGTAACCTGACAGTGGCAATATTCCTGCCACTGATAATTTGAGGGTGGAAGTACCATAGAATGTGCCAGACCCAGAAACACAGACTGCTAATCCTAAGAAACAGACTGAGCCTACCAAAAAAAAAGAAAAGGGTTGGAAGCCAGAGCTAAGTGTTGGTTGCATTTTGATAAAACAAAGGATGAAACAGGAGGCCCTGCTGCCAAGTGTAAATATTATGGTAAAAAATTTTGTGCTGATACTAAAACAAATGGCACTTCTAGTCTTAGGAATTATATATTAACTTGCACTAAAATGCCCCATAGTAAAGACAGTAGGCAGTCTCTTTTAACACTACTACTTGCATCTGATGATTCTGAAGCACAAAATTCATAGTTAGGAGTAATAGGCACATGGAATTTTGACCAAGAAGCCATTTGTAAAGCACTTGCACATATGTTGATTGTTGATGAATTGCCTTTCAAATTTGTCTAAGGTGATGGTTTCAAAAAATTTGTTGAAACTTGTTGCCCTAGGTTCAAAATTCCATCTAGATGGACTTTTTCTAGAGACTGTTACTCCACATATCTTGATGAAAGGGTGAAGCTTAAATCATTTATACAAAACTAGTCTCATAGAATAAGCATAACAACTAATTCTTAGACTTCCATTCAAAGACTTAACTATATGTGTGTTATTGTCCACTTTATTGACAATGAGTGGAAGCTTCAAAAAAGAATTATGTCTTTTGTTCCTGTTACTTCTCATAGGGGAGAGTACTTAGCTAAGGCTCTTGAAAATTGTTTGCTTGATTGAGGATTAAAATTTGTGTTTACTGTAACTATTGACAATGCTTCTTCAAACGATACTGCACTGAATTTTTTGAAAAAGAAGCTCATGTCTTGGGGAACTTGCTATGGTTTTAGATTAAAATTTGTACATATGAAGTGTATGGCTCATATATTGAATCTTGTTGTGAATGATGGCTTAAAAAAATCTTCTAAGTCTGTTAAAAAAATAGAGAAGCTATGAGGTACATAAGAAATTCACCAATGAGACTTAGAAAATTTAAAGAAATCTCTAAATTTGTTGGTATTGAGTCTAAGTCTGCTTTGTGTCTTGATGGTCCCACTAGGTGGAACTCAACTTATCTGATGCTTAAAAATGCTTGTTTGTATGAGAGGGATTTTGATAAGTATGAAGAACAAAAGAGTTCCTTTAGAGCAGATTTAAAGGAAGATGTGCCAGAATATGATGATTGACAATATGCATTGAAAATTGTTGAAATGTTGAAGCTCTTTTATGACATGACTTTGCGAATTTCTACTTCTCTCTATGTCACTGCTAATTCCTTTTTTTTTTTTGAAATCTCTGACTTGAAATACATGTTGAAAGAGTGGCAAAAATCATCTGATATCTCTATTGTTTCAATAGGGCTTTCAATGAAATCTAAATTTGAAAAATACTGGGGTGACCCAGAGAAAATGAATACTTTGGTATTTCTTGCAAACATTATGGATCCTCGAGACAAGCTTGAGTATATGGAATACTCACTCAAGCAAATGTATGGTGATGAAAAGGGCTTGATATTGTATACAATTGTGAAATCTGATATGTCTACCTTGTTTGATGAGTATTCTGTCTTGCATGGTTTTACTTTTGGTGGAAGCAATTTAGTGCCCACCAATGATGCTGCCCCTTCTAATCTTCTTGTGCCTGGGAAATCTTAGTCTCTGTTAAAAGCAAAATTCAAAAAGCATAAAATGGATTCTAGTGGAAGCTTTTACAATAAAAAATCTAAACTAGAAATATATCTATCTAAGGAAATTGTGGAGAAAGATGATGCCTTTGATGTCCTCCGTTGGTGGAAAATCAACTCAGAGAGGTTTCCTATTCAGTTTAATATGGCACGTGATGTGCTTATTGTCCCTATATCAACTGTGGCATCTGAAAGTGCTTTTAGCACTAGTGGGCGTGTTTTGGATTCATTCAGGAGTTCTCTAACTCCTAAGATATTTGAGGCATTAATATGTACTTCAGATTGACTAAGATTGGCTAAGAAGCCTATATCAGTTGAAGAGACTTTTGATGAGTTGGAAAAATTTGAAAGAGGTATAATCTTTGTTTTCTTTAATATCATGTTTTTTTTTCATTTATAATGAATTTGAACCAAACATGCATTGGCCCTTCTACATCAACTGCATGCTCTAACTTGATCAATACATTAAACAAATCCTAACATATATAACTTATCAGTAAATTTTAGTACTTAATTTTTTTTTCTGCCTGATTCATTTTCCATTGCTCTGGTCTACTTGATTGCTGCTACTGGGTGCTTATCTGTGTTTGCTACTTTGCTTGATTGAGTTGTGCACTGCTATTGAATGTGTTGTGTGCCTGTTTTTGTGACCTATATAATGTGCAGACTCTTTATTAAGGTGCCCATGTAGCTGTTGCAATGCATTTGGTGCACAACTTTGAGGCAATGATGAAAGCTTCCACCCTTATGTATTCTGATTATGATAAAAGTGCTTGATTAAGTTTCTTTGGTGGCTAATTTTTTTAAGCTATTAGAAATGTGGTTGCATTCTTGGATTGACTGATACATATAAATTATGAGCCTCATTTTAATTTTATATGTTTCACAGTTTCAGTCTTGTTTTCTAATTGAAGCGGGTCAAATTGTATTACCCTAGTCTCTAGGACTTAGTATAGAGGAGTAGGGTGTCGAACACTGGGATTTCGGCAATTTTGTATTAAATAGGATAAATACTTAGATGGATAGGCAAACCAAATTGAAATAGGA
>CATIWM010495421.1:0-15374 GCA_949671775.1 Mallotus repandus
TTTCAACTCTGCATGCATTACCTCACCTTTAGAAAACAAAAAGAAAATAAGAAAATCTAACTTTAAAGTTTAAACCTTAATTGACTATTAATATAATTAACTCTCTTTTATCATTATTAAATAGAATAAATTTATCAATAATAATTAAAATTAGTTGATAAGAACTAATTTTAGTTAAGTGTAGGTTTGAGTTGTACTAAATAGTTATATTAAATAAATAAAATTTTATTCGAATTGAATGGATTAAACAACGTTTTATAATTTAACTTTTATTATTTGAGCTCTCATCCAATTCAAATTTGTAGAAATTTAACGTTGAAATGGCATAAATTTTTTTTTAAGTTATGGATTCAACTTTTTAGGATGGTTGAATGGCGAGACCTCTTCAATTCAATTCTTATTCTATTTGGGAGATGAAAAGACACCATCTTCAAGCCAGAGAATTCATATGAACCTGTCCTTTTTTTTTCAATTTGGTCACAATAAGAAAAAAGAACCAATAAAAATTGCTAAATAATAAAAATATCTAAATGTGAAATCAACAATTACAAACAAAAGCCAGCCACCGTAAAACTTCCCCAAGTCAACAAGTCTTGCGTCAACGCATTTATAGGTCTATCCCACCCAACTCAAACCACGACCAGAAGCAGAAGCAGAAGCAGCCATTAAAATACCTTACAACTACTCACAATTCAATTCACACCATACCCAGAAAATAAAAATTAAATAAAATTATCACAAAAATGTCTCGCTTTTGTCTCTTCTTTGCTTTTCTTCTTCTTCTTCTCCTTTCCAACCCTTCACCTTCGCTTCAACAAAACCTCACTGCTTTCACTGTGTCAAACCGTCCATGGCATCCCACCCAGAATCAGCTCCTCCTCTCTCCCAACTCCACCTTCGCCGCCGGTTTTCGTCGAGTACCCAACTCTTCAAATCTCTTCACTTTCTCTATTTGGTACTTCAATTTGCCGATCGACACCATTGTTTGGTCAGTTAATAATGGTTCATCTCCGCTACTGCTTTCCAGCAACGCCTCTTTAGCCATCACCGGCACTGGCGAGCTCCGTTTGACAAATGGTTCTTCTGGAACGAACCTGTGGCCTACTGGAAACTCGAACCCTACTTCACTTTCTTTGCAGGAAATTGGGAATCTTGTTTTTGGCAATTGGCGAAGCTTTGATCATCCAACTGATACGTTCTTGCCGACACAGAACATAAATGGAAGTAGTCTCGTCTCAAAGAATGGCAAGTTCCTTTTTTTGAATTCCTCCAACTTGGTCTTCAATTCTGATCCTAATTATTATAAACAAACACCAAGTCAGTTCCTGCAACTGAAGGAAGATGGTAGCGTGTCTCAAGTAAGCGGGACTTCGATCATATCTGCTGATTTTTCTACGAACATTAGCAATCCCAAGCTTCGGAGATTGACTCTTGACGATGATGGTGTTCTAAGAATATACAGTTTCGATCGAAGTCAGAATCAATGGTTCACTGCTTGGCAAGCAATACAAGAGGTTTGTACAGTTCATGGGATTTGCGGGCCTAATGCTATTTGCATGCCGGAGGGCTCGAATAATAGATCTTGTGTCTGCCCGCCAGGATTTAAGAAAAATTCTACAAATCCTGATGCTTGTGACAGGAAAATTCCACTCTCTAATAACACCAAGTTTCTTCGGCTTGATTATGTCAATTTCACTGGAGGATTAGATCAGTCAAATCGGAACGTCAAGAATTACTCAATGTGCGAATTAAGTTGCAGGAACGACAAGAGATGTCTAGGTTTTATGTTCAAGTATGATGGCCAAGGGTACTGTGTTCTTCAGCTTGGAAGTATGCCATATGGTTACTGGTCTCCTGGCACTGAAAAAGCCATGTTCTTGCGAGTGGATGATAAAGAAGAAGATACGTCTAATTTCACTGGCTTGACCAGCGTGCTTGAGACGACATGTCCTGTTAAAATCAGCCTTCCTTTCCCACCTGAAGAGTCCAATTCTACAACAAGAAATATCGCAATTATATGCACACTATTTGCTGCTGAGTTGATTTCTGGGATTTTATTCTTCTGGGCATTCTTGAAGAAGTATATCAAGTACAGGGACATGGCTCGAACTTTAGGCCTGGAATTCCTCCCTGCAGGGGGGCCTAAACGGTTCACATATGCCGAGCTAAAAGCAGCAACAAGTGACTTCTCTAACGCTATTGGGAAAGGTGGATTTGGTGATGTTTATAAAGGGGAGCTGACTGATAAGCGAATTGTTGCAGTCAAGTGCTTGAAACATGTCACTGGTGGCGATGCTGAGTTCTGGGCAGAGGTTACTATTATTGCCAGGATGCATCATCTCAATTTGGTCAGGTTATGGGGCTTTTGTGCTGAGAAAGGGCAGAGAATTTTAGTTTATGAGTATGTGCCTAATGGTTCTCTTGATAAGTACCTTTTTCCTGCGGGTCAACTTGCATCTTCCGGATCCGAGATGGATTTCGGTCCGGTAGCTATTGATGGGCGGAGACCCGTACTTGATTGGGGGATCCGATACCGGATTGCACTTGGTGTGGCAAGAGCAATTGCTTACCTACATGAGGAGTGTTTGGAGTGGGTTTTGCATTGTGATATCAAACCTGAAAATATACTTCTGGGTGATGATTTTTGTCCGAAAATATCTGATTTCGGGTTGGCCAAGTTGAGAAAAAAAGCAGACATGGTAAGTATGTCTCGAATTCGGGGTACTCGTGGATACATGGCTCCCGAATGGGTCAAAATGGATCCAATTACTCCGAAAGCTGATGTGTATAGTTTTGGCATGGTGTTATTAGAAATTGTGACTGGGTCTAGGAATTTTGAGATGCAAGGCTCTATGATGGATAGTGAAGATTGGTACTTTCCTAGGTGGGCATTTGATAAGGTGTTCAAAGAAATGAAGGTGGAAGACATTTTGGACCGTAAAATTAAGCATTGTTATGATGCTCGGCAACACTTTGATATGGTAGATCGCATGGTGAAGACTGCAATGTGGTGCCTTCAAGATCGGCCGGAGGCAAGACCCTCCATGGGTAAGGTTGCTAAGATGTTAGAAGGGACTGTGGAGATGACTGAACCAAAGAAGCCTACCATCTTCTTCTTAGGAGATGAATAAGTGACTTATCTAAGCTACATGTTTATAAGCTTTTGTGTGCTTGCTCTTTGTTGTAGTTAGTTTTGTGTTGTGTGTCATATATATGATAGGATGAGGAGCGAATGTGGAACGAATTTTTTACTTCTCTTAGATTTCCTTTTTTTTTTATCCCCAAACTTTAGCTGTGTTTAATAATTTAATAAAAATAATTGTAACTATCATAAAATTATAAAAATGTAATTAGTTTAATATATTTATATTTTATTATAGATTCTATATGTATTGTTTTTTTCCCATTGGAGTGGAGGGTCCTATAAGGGTACCATGACCTTCTACCATTACATTATAGAAGGTCGGCATTCACTAAGTATTATTGTTATTTCTTTTGGGTAAACCACCAGCATGCAGAACCAATTGAACTCTGATTAATCTGGTTCGACTCAGGCAGAACTACAATAGTGGCAAAGGTCTTCTAACAAATAATTTAACGGGACTGCATATACTAAAACTCGAACTCGAGATCTCACTTAAAGAGGAATAGTCCCACCAGTTGGTCCAACAATTGTTGATAAGTATTATTATTTTGTTTAAATAAAAGAAAATTAATTATGAATTTGAAGATAAAAGATTGACACCACAGACAATGCATTTAAAACTAACTAGTTGTGAATTTGCGTATTACGTGGACTTTAAATAATATATACATTTTAATATAATTATTGAATAATTTTAATAAATTTAAAACCACAAATTAATTAAATATAAAAGTAAAAATTTAGAAAGTTATTTGTAAGCGGAGGGGTCCAATTGCGCGCCCAAATATTTTGCGACCACGATACTGTACAAATTTAGAGCCTGCTAGAAAATACATAATGAGCTGGTGGCCCAAAATAGAGAGGGAGTCGCCATCTGAATGAAAAACGGGATACATTATCTAACAACTGGACTTCACGGAGGTTCTCAGAAGCTATCATCAAAAATCGGATTCAGAAACTAGGTATGGGCTTTTACAATGCCCACCCAACCTTGCGGTTGGCCTCCGTATGTGTTTTGTATTTTATTACCTTTGGTTATTTAATTATTTTCTTATTACTGTATGAATTCCAATCATTTCCAATTTTATATTTAAGTTTAAGTTTGCACATTAGTTCGCTTTGCATGCTTATTAATCCAATGCTCAATTAAACAAATTACACAAATACATATTAAATAAATGGGGAAGGGATTAGGGGTTACAACATTTTACTTAAAATGAAAGTAAAATAAACTACAAATTAACCAAAAATAAACCAAAAAAAAATCAAAGACAAATCGTAAGTGAATCCTCTCAAGAACTAATTAAAGAGATTAACTCTTAATGATTAAGAGAATTACTCTAAGATCCCTAAAAAGCTCGGAAGATTAGATTTTTCACAGATAAAAAGAAACTATGAAGCAACAAAGAGAATTCAATCTTGTTAACTTCTAAATTGAGCTTCTGGCAGTCCATTACTCCACAAATCTTCTCCTCTTAGCCTCTGATATCCATGGATGCACCTGTTCTTTTAGAACAAACACAGTAAGAGCTCAAAATTTTTAAAAACCTAAATCTGTAAACAACAGAACAATGCTTACTTTGAGATAAACATCAACAACTCTGTACATTAAGCATCTCTCTATGATCTCTAGACTCGCATTCAAGTAAGGATCCATTGCTTCATGTGAATGCTGCGAGGTAACAAAAAACAGAGCACAAAATGAAAAATGAGAGAAAACTGTTATTCACACATACTGCATGTATTGTGTCACTTTATATACAACTTGTATCTCACTTTCAGTCCCTGCCAACGATAAAGAAAGAACCATTAGGAGGATGGATTCCTTTTTTTGCGTTGTTCCTTCTACCCCCCAAGTGAAGGAAGGAGATGTAATAGCAACTACTTCCCCGGGCATTGATACTGGTATTGTTTAAAGAAATATAAAGAAGAAAGCAATTCTCATTCCTTAATCAGTACAAGGTGTACATGCAAATAAATATAGGCAAATGAATTACAAATAAAAAAGAGACGTTGCTCTGTACAAAGAAAATAAAAGAGACATTGCTCTGTACAAAGAAAGGTGATCTTCCTAATTATATTTGGAAGTTAACGTTGTAGGAAAAACTATATGGAAGGAGACGGTGTCTTCGTATGCAAGGAGCGATTTGAGTAATGGAATGATTTGATTTAATTTGATTTAGTGGGCTGCATATGGAAGGTTGGCTGCGTATGGAAGGTTAGGAGAGAATATTTGATTTTTCAGTTTGGATTGTATCAATGGCTTTGGTGTCGTTGACTTTGGTGATAGGTGGGTCATTGTTTACATTGTTGTTGTCTTAATGTTGTGAGGAGCTCATGTTTTCATAGTTGGGATGAGCTCATGTCTTCACATACCATAGTTGTGATGAGCTCATGTCTTCATATTTCCTTTCCATTTTATAGAACCTGTTTCTTCCTGCTAGCAACAAATGTCTTAGTCCTGTGTTTCAGAAACTGATGACACCGATGGCGAAGACATACCTGAAGAAGTGGCCGTTTGTAGAGTTTATTTGGTTGAACTGTGTGAAGGAGGCGAGACGCTTAAGATGGAATGCAGCTACAAAGCTGAACTTGCTCTAGCCCATCAAGAATGTGCTGTGAAATGGTTTAGCATAAAAGGTAACAAGACTTGTGACGTGTGCAAGCAAGAGGTTCGCAACATGCCTGTCACTCTGTTACGGATCCAGAATGTCCCTGCTCGAACTATAAGAGTAGGTCTTCAGGCAAATGCTAATGGATACAGGCAAGTTTGTGCTGCTTTATGCCTAATCAATGACTTTATGCCAACTTGGACAGTAGTGGCGGAGAGAGTGGCGACCATGAGGTCTAGGGGTGGCGGGTGGGGATTGGTGGGTTTTGAGAAGATAGAGGCTATTCATGTGTTATAATTAAAAATAAACTTTAATATTAAGGAGGGCTGACGTAGATATTATTTGGGTCTGATATGAGATTTTTTATTATTTTTTCTACAATAGTTAACACCGTTAAATTGAAGTGTTAGAAAAGGGTTTAATAGATACTAAAATAAAATATAGGGGCTCAATAGAACCAAATAGAAGCATAAAGGCTCAGTAGAACAAAACCACAAAAAGTTAGGGGCTTAATAAAGTTTGCCTTAATTAGACAGCCATCACCTGCTTTTTCTACTGTTTCCTTTCTTTTGGATCTTAAATCTCATGAACTTCATGGAAAGTGCACTTGAAGCGCTCTTGCCCTCAAGCTTCTTGGTCATTTTCGCCACGCTTGACGTACCTCTCCTAGCAGCTGCACGATGCTCCCGTCTACGGCTCGTCATCTTGCGATCAAGGAGCCAATATGCATATGGTTCAAGCTTGTCCTTCTTCTTCAAATCACCACCAACCTTTTTGTTGGCATATTCATTCCCAGTGTAAGCCCATCCAGAGTCTGAAGTCTTCTGACGCTTTTTGGCTTTCCTTGAAGAGCTGACAGAAACGTAACTTCCCACTTCACTTCTTCAATCTGAATCAGGGAAAGAGGACTTTTCCTTCTTTGGCTTCCCCCCCTCATGGATTATCAATCTCCGTTAAGAGTCTATCTCCATCTCATCATCTGATTCTTGCTTCCCTTTCAAATTCTTCAAAGAGCTGACCTTGTTTTGTGCCGATCAAGCAAATCAAGCGGTTCATCTTCCAACTGGTCCAAGTCTTCAGGCAAGCTTTTATCTGACTTGCGCATTCTCTGGGACCTGGATAAATTGGGCATAAAACTGTGACAATTTATATTGGAAGGAAATCTGTAAGGTGGATAGTCTGCAATAGGTTGACATTCAGAAGCCTGATGGACCATATCAATCATGAGCTCCAAGAAAAAACAGAGGCATTAATATCAATCCTGATCAACTCATTGGTTGTAAATGTGATTGTCAATTAATAATAAACTATTATACACCCCGACATCAAGATATAATATTCTAACCATGTTATAGTCCATGCTTTTATTACTAATACACAACTATAACGGATTCAGAAAGTCACTAACCGTAATGAAGCCTTGCATTTCAGCTGTAAGGAAGCCTTGCTTTGTTGGCCAGAAACAGTCTTTGTATCCATATAATCATCAACACTGTCCTCGGTGCCTTCATCACCAAAATCAGAGAAAATTTTTGTGTGGTTCCATCTACTTGACTGAAAGAGGGAATGAATACAAAACATCAACAGAATATTGCTTTCAAAAGAGAAAAGAAAGAATTAATGGCATGCATCTAGATTCGGGTACATTAAACATAAAAAGGCATGCAAGAATTCCAGAGAGATTGTATAATTTTCAAAAGTTAACACTCCTAAAAAGGCAGTCACAAGTTATTCCTAAGCTCACTATTTGAGAGGCACTTTCAATGCATGTGTAGATACGCTGACTAAAAAAGCTATTACTGCAGAAATGCAGATCCACATTAGATGCAGCTAAAATTTGGGCTGTGGAACTAATTACTGAAATTTAAGAATTTAAATTCATGTAATAAATATTTTAAGTTTTTTCATTGCATTCTTCAAGATGGTACAGCAAAAGCAAAAGATGCACTAATAGGAAGTATGTGTTTGTCCTGTGAATCAACCACAATAGATGAGTATCCAGAATTGTTTATTACTCGTTCAAGATTTGGCATTAGCAAAGGCCTGTTCATATAGAATTATACAAGTTGAAATCATCAATAATACATTAAGCAATTTCACACATAGTTCCGACATAAGAAGAGATGAACCTGGAAGTAGTTGCCCTTGATAAATGAGACCTAGCATCCTCTGAGTTACCCGCAAGCTTTTTCTCTTTCCGCTCCTTCATCTAATTCAATAATCGAGTGTAAGATCACCAAAGGATGTTCCGCAAGTTAATATGACTTGCCAGTTAATATGCCAGTTAGTATGACCTCAATTCAACCAACTTTCCGAATGTTAATGTGCAACTTAATATGATAAAATTTCAAATTAATATGATTTAAATTCAACCAACCTTCCGAATGTTTGTAAGAAGTCTCATATGTTCTTCAGGCATAACTGCCTTCACAGCATCCAGACCACATTTCCTCACAAGCATTTCCAGTAGATGCTTAACCTGAGAAGAGTTAAGAAGTCACAGATAGGACATTAACAATTTGCATCAAGTTAAGGAAACCTCAGGGAGCTTGTTATCAATAATGAAACACAATGCTACAACAGATTTAGACATGAACTGTGCTGGTCTTGATTTATACAACATATTTTGATGATCACAAAGACCATCTTAGGCCAAACCATTGCGTATCCAAAAACAATTCTCAAAAACAACATAAATAATGTGATATATGAACAAACTCTGTTAGGTAAAACAACCATGAAGCGTTCTACTAAATACAACTAGAACCTACTAGACTTAGAGGAAGAGAGGAGGGTATATTTATTTTAGAAGACCAAAGATTCAAGGACGAGGCACTCCAAGTCCACCTGAGGAACAAACATCTTAATTCAAGGGCAGTCCAAGCCCACTTGATAAGCAAACATCTTGATTCAAGGGCATAGCACAAGAGATAATATTTACTTTAGAATCCCCAAGGATTCTATATTCAGAATCATTCTGGAAGTGGCTAGCCAAGATTCTTATGAATCAAAAGCGTACATCACAAACCAGTGTTGGCCCCAGGCCCCCTATACTTCCAAATAGACAACAAAATTTCAGATGAAACAAAAAATTGCGTCAAACATAGAATACAGAATTTGTACACAAACCTTAGCTCTAAAATGGTTTCTGGTGTCATCTTGCCATTTCAGCAAGCCTTCCACCATACTTCCCAAGTGCATTTGCAGCCCTTCAGACTGTGATTTGGCAACCAGGACCTTTAAGAGGCCTAAATTAGCCTGCACCAAAACCAGACCAAATTGACCCTATAAAGTGTTGGAAACTTTAAATGGGTAAAATAATAAGGTACAAAAGAAAGTGGATGAAAAGCAAAATACACGTTTCAAAAGCTAAGAAGCAGACTTTAATGATTTCTCGATTCTTCCTCTGGAGAAGGAGAAATGTGGACGGAAGCAACTTGTAAGCAGTAGAAACAAGGTCTGAGAACTCATATGCCAGGCGAGCTAAACCTTTCACGGCAGCACTGATCATATGAGGACTTTCTCCAGCCAAGCCTCCAGCCACCTGTAACCAAATGAAGAGGTTGCATTTCCAACATTACACATTTTATATGCATATACATCAGCAATGTTTTTATATACACAAGGGGACACTGAACAGTAATACTCAGATGAGAAAAATATGCCAATTTGTTCTCTAGATCTTGCTAGAACTTCCGATGTTTGAGATAAACACAGCAGCAAGCATGAAGTGATTCTATAGAAGTAATCATGAAACAATAACTAAACAATAACACATAAATACCATGTTAAAAAATTGGTACAGGTTCTCCCTGTTTCCACCATTCTCCTCATCTCCACAGGCATTGCCAATTTGGACAAGCACAACATAAGCTCTATTCTTCGTCTTTTTGTTAGACTGTAAGACTAGGGAGAGAGAAAACAAGGTCATAAACAAGAAATAAAATAACACAACAAAACAGAAGAAACAAAGATGGTTTATGAACATTGATTCAAAATTCCTTCTTGACTAACATTTTTCAACTCCAAAAGGTAAGAAACATCATGTTAAAATGCCAGCCACCACCAAATAAAGCATAGAACCATGAGACTTGCGTACTAAATATAACAGCAAAAAGGATAATCATAAACTCACATTCTAAGACCTGACTCCAGCTGTAGAAAAATAAAAATAAAATGGTAACAGGTAGAAATAAAAGTCATAACCAGTACATACACTCTTGACTTCAGGACATGCAAGGCAAGCAAATTAAAAATAACTCGCATTAAAAAAAAAAAAAGCTCCCAGCAAACACACAAGAAAAAAGAGGAAGACTATACTAGGCTAAGGAAAGCCAAATCCAACTGCAGTCTGCGCCAAAAAAAAAAAAAAAAAAATCTTGTTCTCCCTTAATTACAACTCTACTTGAAATTTTGAAGACAAGCCTGTAAATCCTCCATAAACTAAAGATTTTTTTTTGTCTCCTTACTTCAACTATGCAAACATACTCTTCAATAGAGACATAAAACCACAAATCCATTTTGAAAGGGCAGTGGACTTATATTCCATTACACATGATGCAATTTCGATAGGTGCCCCTCTTCCAGAAAATGTTACAAGGTAGCATTATTGGAAATTCTTTAATTCAATAATATTCTACTTCAGTGGAACCATAAATTGATATAAAGCTAATGTTCAAGCAGATAGCACATACGTCTTTCAGGGCAAGTATTATTTCAGTAAGAAATGAACTCAGAATGTCATGCTGCCTTTGCTCCGAATTTCCCTGCGGGCAAAAACACGACTAACAAAGATAAGAGCCTGAAACATATTAGAGAAGCTTGCAATGCCAAATTAGTCAATGCAAACAGATCACTTTTCTAGTTTAAAGAAAAGAAGAAAAGTGGCTCTAGCTGGGTCGTATAACCTTGGAAATGTGGACAACCAGAAAGTACAAACAGTCAAGTCTGTGCCGTTTGGCAGAAAAATGGCAAGATGGCAGGACATCAACCATTAGTTGAAGTAATTTCTCTAGGCATGATGAAACAAATCCATCACACCGCTGGCCAAACAAACAAGAAAAAAAAGAAAATTTAATTGGAAATGAGAACACTTTTATATTGCTTAAATGAAGGAACATGATCTAGCAGAAGATATTTCCACATAATTCCTTTTTCAATAAAAAGAACATATTTTACTATAGCACTAGACCTGGATAATTCTTGAAAGAACTTTATATGCTTACTTTTGGATCAAACCCTCAGAATCCTACAAATCAACAATAATTACAATCATTATAGTATAGCAACAAAAAATGCATCATGGATTCTATCAGATATTAAGAAAATATTAATAGTTAAATGTATATAATTATTTTAAATTTAGGATAGTTAAGTCATTTAAACAGTTAATAAAGTTAAAATGAAATGCAATTATAAAGCGAACAAGTGCAAAAGTCCTTATACCAACAAACACGATGTGATTTATATTTAATTCTTCTACCCATGTGCAAAAGTCCTTATACCAACAAACACGATGTGATTTATATTTAATTCTTCTACCCATTTAATTAACTTAAACATTATTAGACTATGATCTCGGGTTCATAATGCAGTAGTTAGGGTGGTCCTGCCTGAGTAACCATATTGACTCCAGCCCTACCACCCAAACAGAAGCAAGAATTATTTAATTTAGTTAATTACCAAGACATCATTGAGATCTATTTTGATGTACATTTTAATCCAAATTATTTCCAGATTAAGACTTTTAATCCCTAATGTTCCTTCTTTTTTCTTTCTTATAATAGTTCCCAAAGTTTCTTAAGCTTTTCTACAATTTAGTTCTTAGCGATGAAGTTACAAACACATGCATTTGTATCTTAATCTCTACCATTTGAAACTTGACTTCGATCTAAGTATTGAAATGATAAATTTAATTATACGAAATATTATAATTGCTCAAAAATTTTAAAAAATTTAACTTTTGACAAATAAAAGTTCAAAATGCGAGTATTTAAATAATTAGAATATAAAAGGAATGTGAGTAATGACTATAGTTCTGCAATCTTGACCTAGTGGTCAAACATGCCATACAATATAAATCATCTTATCTAGAATCGATTTTCATCTTCTTCCATTCTTTGTACTTAGTATAAAAAAAAAAGTAAATAACGGTGAGATTTTGGTGTAATGCCAAAATTTTTTTTATAATATAATGGAAGAATTGGGATGCAGTTCCCTCTCCCCTCTATATGCTCCATACCACTATATTGAGGTCCACCCTATATGGTCTAATACCACCTAGTTTTGTGGGCATCTTCTTCCTATGCGAGTAAAGTGTGTGTTTTACTTGTGCTTCAACATGAACAGTAATATGCATGAAAACCAAGATTTCAGATAAAATGTTGCTACCAATGTTGAACTCTTATGGGTTGTAGGCTCTTATTATTAAAAAAAAAAAAAAAGTTAAGGTGCTCAATTTTTTTTTTTTAAAAGTCAAGTTATCTCTTCAAAATATTATGATTTATCAATATATTATATAGATAATTTGGTTAGTTGGATATATATATGTTTGTAGTATAAAGTTTAGTTGTTTAGGTCCATAAATGGACCTAACCATATATGCAGTCCATTTATGGTTATGTTTATACTATTTGGACCTAACCATAAATAAACTTAACAATATATACAATATATTGTTATGTTTGTATATACTAACCATAAATAAACTTAATACTAACCATAAATGGACCTAACGATATGATTAGTATTAAGTTTAGGTCCATTTATGCAGTAGTTAGGGTGGTCCTGTCCTGAATATATTTGACAATCTATAAACTCCACTAAATGACTTTTATTACTCATAAATGGACTCTTTAATTTTTAAATTAATTTAACTGTAAAAATATTAATGGAATTTCACAATAAAAAAATAATCAAACTTCATGAAGAGTAACTACGTAAAGTTCATAAAAAATATCAAAATTTTCATTAAAAAATTCAAAAATTTTAAAAATATATATATAGAAAGAAACGAAATAAAATAAAAAGAGAATGAGGAACCACTCATCAATGACAAAGAAAGACACGAAGATTTTGACGAAGAAAAAAAAAAAGAGGGAAAACCAAAAGGAGAAAAGATGCTGATGTGAGTGTGTATTAATGACAAAACTTAAATTGGAAAATAATAAACTGAAAACAAATTCAACCGGCCACTTAGACATTATTGTTATTATTATTATTATCATCCTAGATTTCTTACCCTACAAAATAAAAGCAAAAAAATAACAATAATACCTGAACTAGTATAATTATTGTGAGAATCGTCATAGATGACGAACCATATATATCATTATTATTATTATTATTATTTTGGTATAATGTGTACACCAATCAATGAATTGAAGCTAAGCATATCGCGAGCAAACCGGACCTGGAAGAACAATTGTTAATTCATGTACATGTAGTTGAAATATCAAAATTGTTTAATTTTTTTTTTGTACAAATCAAAATTGTTTAATTTAATTCATGTAATTGAACTTTTCTTTTATGTTTGTATATCCTGATATTGCAAGGAGGAATTTTGACTTCGTAAAATGAGTTTTATTATTTTTTTTATGTAAATTTTTAGTACTTTTTTATAATGACGAATCTCGTATGTATTCCTAAAAAAGGAATTTGTCCATTTTTTGAAGTCTTAAAGGGATGTGGAAACACATAAAAACTCTTGAATGAAAATGAAAAATCTGTATTTATTGAACTTTGACTGATTTAATTCGAACCGGATAAGACCACAAGAATTGTGAAGATCTTTCAACTGTCAATTTAATATGACTGCATGCACTACCATTTGAGACAAAAATATCGCTTAAACGAGAATAGTTTTATACTAGCCAATCCTATTGGTTGTTGGCAGTTTAATTTATTATTAATTATGAGTTTTTGATTTTTTATTCAAGTTTAATTAAATTCTAATTTTTTAAGAAAATTTTTAATTTTCAATTTTATTTGGAATTTTTTTGGTTGAACAAATTTCACTTGAAGTTAAATGAATAAAAGTGAACAAATTCGTATTGCGTGCGTGCAACAAGAAAGCTCACCAGATTAATATTCCCAAATACAAATAACATAATGACAAAAAAAAAATACAAATAACACAGCTCACACACATTGGTCCAATATTTTTTATTTTTCTTTGCCATGATCCAAGCTAAATAAATTAATATGGTTTGAGTTGCAAGACATAATGAGCTTGAACTTTTTCCTTGTAAGCTCTTTCCATCTTCTCAGAAATGTCAGGAAGTCTTAGAGTTAACTGCTCGAACATTTCATTAACAACTTCGGGTATAAAGTGTTTGGTGAACATCCCTTCCCATGCTGCCCTTATGTGCTTTAAAAGTTCCATCATGTCAACATGCACGTCTTCTGTTACCCATGGTGCTGGATTTGCGAGCCCACTTTCTTCTATGTTGAAATACCCATTCTTTTCCACCACTTCAGCAAACTCTCCAGGCGGTGCAAAGTAGAGCGGCAAGTTAAAGGAATCAATTTCTTCTTCCCCTATTAATCCCTGCAATAAGTAATGACAGGTATCACGTATGACTTTCGCATATAATGTGATGAAATATTATACTGAAAGCAGTAATTGAGCGTTTGTGTTATATAGTACAGGACATCAGGATTATAAAAACCTGACGATCCCATTTTCGATACGGATACCGAATAGACATACCCTTTTAGCCATGTCAAGAAGAACGGATGCCGCATTATTGTACAAGATCCCATTTGCAAGCTCAGAATAAGGCATTCCATCAGGAATACTAGGCATGACAACAATAAGCAATGCTCCAGGCACCATTTCCTTAGCCCTGGCGTTCAAGAAATCATTAAAATCTTTAGCCCATTGTTTTGCATACGCTTTAACTACATCCTCCGGAGCACTTGTATAGTGAATCCTCCCTTTGTTCCATGCTGGAGAATTCTTGTCTTGCAATTCTTCTGGCAGCTTAGAGAGCCAGGGGAGTGCGTAATGGCATTGCACAACATGAAGAGAAGACTCGGGGAATAATCGTCGGAGAAATGAACCGGGCACGCCGGCCGCGAAATATTTCCTTTCAGGAGGTAGAGAGGTGAAGAGGATATTGAAATCGTTTGAAGGTTGATCATTAAAGAACACTTGAAATTCAGGTAATAATTCAGAAGTAGGGCATTGAAATCGGTGCTTGTTTTTAACATCTATTATATTTTGCATAGAAGTAAAGGTATTTGGGCCAACTGCACATCCGAAATCTGCAACACGAATTGTATTATTTGATGAAGCAGTTAACATAGATTTGACATCTAGCTTCTTGAAAATTGCTTCATCAATTATGTCCTTTACAGCAATGGCAGCCAAATTCTGCCAATGAGACGAGAGTAAACTTACCATCAATGCTTACATATTGTCAATTAAAAAACCTTCACTTCAAACTTTCTTAGACAGGCATATACATGCACACTCACACATTCACACGCATAATTTAATTAGTTTATACTAAAACATGAAATATTAACTGTGTTGTATTTCAATCATTTAATAATAATAAAGGTACATTATTTATACATATGTTTAATCAGCATTGGCGGATTTAGAGGGGGCC
>CATIWM010495450.1:0-10608 GCA_949671775.1 Mallotus repandus
AGCAATTATAATTCACTTAATATTTGATTCTTAAACAAGTTAAAAACATAATTATTAGTTGGATAAATATTCAATCCTCGTGGGATCGACTTATACTTATTCTATATTACTTGACGAACTCGTATGCTTGCGAGAACCAATCACCTTGTCATGATCATGAAGAATTCGTTACGATCATGACAATCAGAGGGCGCCAGGACAAAATTTCAAATTTTTGCGCTTCATGATCATGACTTTGGTGGTGACGATCCATCATAATCATTTTTCATGATCATGACACTGGTTGTAACTGCGCTCGGGAACTTTTCCAAAAATGCAAATTTGATTTTTGTAATTTTGTTAAAATTTTTTTTCTGATGATTGGAATTCACTTATGACCACCTATAATGAATATTTCTATCATTTTCCACCAAATTCTTCTTTCACTTTTGCCATAAAAAATTCGATCTTTAATTTTGCCCTTTGTCACAGTCATGATGCATTAATCACTGCTTGTGCCACATCTGATTGTTGCAATTTTAATTGAGCTGAATATAAACACTCAAATACACAAGTTAAATATAATTTTACTTAATTAGTTGTGACCATAAAAAAATAATTATTTTACCCCTCAAGGTTCAACAATTATTTTTTTGCCCCAGCTCTCCACCATTTAGTTTAATTAGCTTAATTTCTTATAAAATTTTTGCAAATTTTGAATGAGCGATTTAAATTTAGTCTAACTATTTCCTTTCAATAAAATCTTCGCTTTTATTAGTATTTATAATAAAAATAAAAATCTTTTTTTGATATTTTACATATTTTTTTGTTGTTTTTTGTTGTTTTGGTTGTTGTTTGTTGTTTTTTTTAATTGTTATTTTTTGTTGTTTTCAATTGTTATTTTTTGTTTGTTTGCAGTCAGGTTGTTGTGTATAACTTTTGAAAACCATATTGATTTTGTTTAAATTAAGCGTAAGCAATTTTAGAATTATGTAATATTGTCTCTTAATGAAAATGCAATTTTAGAACTATTTATTATTGTTCATTTACGTAAAATTGTATGAAATATTTAGATGTTGTTTTTTATTTTTTGTTGTTGTCAATTGTTATTTTTTGTTGTTGTTTTTTGTTTTAGTTGTTGTTTTTTTTCAAATTTTTTCCATAAATGCAGAGATAGTGAGTATTATTAAACAAGAAATTAAAAAATTATAGAATTGAAAGACAATAATCTCAACTAACTCATAATTTTTTTTTATATTATCCTAGCAAAAACTCATACAAAAAACTCAAAAAAAGCATAAGAAAGAGAGATCTGTGGCCATCGCCGTTGCTGCCATTTTTTATAGCGACCTTGATGATTCCCATATATACCAAAAAAACTCAAAAAGAGCAAAAAAAAGAGAGATTGGTCGCCGCCGCTAAAGGAAGAAGATTTTGGTCGATTAAAAAAATAAGAAATCAAAGAGAAAAGGAAGATAGTGAGTGTTTGAAGATGGTGAGCATTTGAAGGAGAAAAAGACATGAAAAAAATGGTGGAGTGAGAAGAAGACGTGAAAAAACGGAAAAATGAAAAGATCCATAACTGAAAGAATTTTGTTTGGAAAAGTTAATTATAAAAGAATAAAAAGTAAAGGCATTTTTTTATTTTTTTATTTTTTTTTTGGTTTTAGGTCATTTGTGATGACAACCCTAAAAATTTAGCCATATTTGAATTTATTCATCTTATTTTGACTCATTGAGTTAAAGAATATTTATAGTAGATGTATTCATCTTGCTCCAAATCAAACATGTGTGTGTGTGTATGTATATATATATATATATATATATATATATATATATATTATAAAAAAATCTTTACTTATCATTATATAAATATTGAATAATTTCGTCATTTACTTATAAAAATTAAATTAAATTAAATTAAAATATAATTCTTATTTAATTGAAAGTACATTATCTATTTTAATTAGGTTAATTTCTATATTGACCATTTGCATGATCAATGTTTAATCAACCTTAATGTTGATTTAATAATCAATTTTGAACTTCAAATTTATCTATAGGAGCATGTACTCAAGTTAGGTCACATTCAATGTCCAATGCAAAAAGTGAAAACATAGCTAAAGCAAAAAGGATTTAGTTCCCTCACTATCCGGTCATGATCATGAGAAGTCTTCATGAGTATAAGAAGACCAAAAGAGGAACAAATTCAAGTCATTTTGAAAGAAGCGTGACTTTTCACGATTCTAGTCACGACTATGAGCATGCCAATCATGATAAGATGAATAAGAAGTCAAGTGAAGTTTTGGGACATGACTCTTCATAGTTCCTTCTCACGACCATGAGCATGTCAGTAATGATAAAATGAATAAGAAATCAAGTAAAGTTTTAGGATAGGACTGTTCACAGTCCCTCTTCACGACCATGAGCAGCCCCATAAGTGCTCAAAGGCCTTTTACAATGGCTAAATCAAGCTCCAATGACTAAGTTTTCAATTATCACAATTACAAGCATCCCTCATAACCATGAGCACTCTTGCTGATTGAAAAAGCTAATTTCACGTAAAAATGAAGAATAGGAAGAAGATTTGAGTTAAAAGTTGTTGTGTCTAATACCTAGTTTTCACTTCCTCTCAATAAATACCTCTTGATATAACATTTAGAAGGTTAGAGAGATGAGTGGTTGAAAGAATTGATTGTACTTGTAAAATCTTTGTATTTTTCATTTCTTAAATTCTCTTTATAAATATTAAACTTTGTAAACAAACTCTATAATGAGTTTATGTATATGACTCTTGAGAGTTATCGTGTGTATAGTTGATAGGATCTCTTCAATTACACTTTTTCTAGGTTAACAAAAGCGTAGTGAGAATCAAAATCAACTAAAGTTTAAGTGTGGCCTTTGAAAATACTTGGATTGATAGGTTTCAAAAGTGAGTTTTGTGTAAAACTCTTGGTGGTTGTAAAAGTAGTGTTGAGCCTTGAAAAACACTTGCTGTAAAGGTTAGTGTTAAGTCTTAAAAGCACTTTATGGTTTGAGATTTGAAAATTCTAATTTGGGGATAAATTAGATAGAGTGGTAGCATTATTGAGAATTTAAACTTCTATAAATTATTGTGTCTTGTTTTATTTTCTTACTCTTTCAATTTTCTTTTCTAATCATAAATTTATATTCTTAATTAATTTAAAATCCCTATTCACCCCTCTAGGGCTTTTCATTCTATTTTATCACCGTAATAAAAATTAAATTAACTAAATATAATTCTAATTTAAGTGAAAGTATGTTTTCTATTAATTAAGCTAACTTCCTATTAATTAGGCTAACTTTTATTTGATCTCTTACTAAAATTTTAAATTAAAATTTTAGTTATAATTTTATTAAAAATATAATCTGCATTTTAATTAGGCGTGTTTCTATTTTATCTAAATCAAATTAGTTAATATAATTTTATAAGTCTCAGTAAATTAAACTTAATAGGTAAATAATTAAAATAAAATTAATAAATTTTGTAAAATAATTAATTATGAAAAATATTAATGTTAAAACTATTAAAAGAGTGTTGTATAATTATTGAAATAGAAAATTATTTAGAATGTAATAAATTATTATATTATAACTCTTTCAAGTTTGTAAAAATTAGATTATTAGATTATTGTACAAAAAATTTTGACATAGTGTTGTATAATTATTAAAATAAAAAATTCCATTGTAATAAATTATTATATTAGAAAACAACTATCATATTTGAAAAGTTAGATTGTTATATAGATAAAAATGTTACTTTTAATATTTTTAAAATTTTTATCGTATTAAGATTTAGTACAAAAATTAAAATTAAATTAATTAAAATTTTTATTTGTTTAAAATTAGATACAATCACAATCTAAAAAAAATAGTGAATATAATTTTTGCAAGTAGTATGCATGGCAGAAAGATATAAAAATAGTAAAAATACTATTTTTGCTATATAAATAAATATTATTTTTAAAAATTACATTAACTATTTTCCAAATTATGATTGTAGTTAATTTATCATAAATAAAAATTTTAAAGTGAAGAAAAGTATTAACATTAAAAAATTGGAAAAAATAATTTGTAAAATTAATTATATCATTTAAAATAAATGTATGAAATTAACTATAACATAAAATATAGAAATATTAATTATTATGAAATTTTTAAAAAATTTGTACTTTCTAATAAATCATGTAAAATATTTAGTTTAAAATTAAAATTATTTTATAAAAATTTAATTAACTTAAATACTTATCTGCTTAGTTTAGGCACATATAATTTCTCCATGCAAGTTTATCATATGATTGTGTTTTGTACTAGAGCAATCTAGCATGTGTGAAAAAATCATGATAAAAAAATTAGTTTCACATCAGTTATATATATAAAATTAAGTAAACTTGTTAAGATATATTAAAATAAAATATATATTAATTTGCAATATATACATCATAGAAATTTATGACTAGTAATTACAATAAAGTCAAATGTGGAAATCCAAGTATGCATAACATTTCTTGCTATTTTAAAACGTAAAATAGAAAAAAAAAAAAAAAGCTATCAATGTCAATTTTCGTAATAGTAATAGTAAATTTTCTTTAGTGAAATGGTGAATTTTAAATTTTTTTTATGAGTTAATCAATTAATTTTAATTTAATATAATTATCAAAATCAATTTTAATGTCAATTTTGTAAAAGTTTATCATAATTTTAAAATTAATTTGATTTTATGATAAAATTAAAAAATTATTGTCGATTAATTAAAGTAAAAAAACAAAAAATTTGTCAAGTACAAAAATAAATATAAAAACAATGATTTTTAATTAACATTTCCTCGTTCAAAAAAAAAAAACATTTTCAAAACATATGATTTTTAATTGACAAATTAAAGTAAGAGGAGGGGCTATTAATGAAACTAAAAAAGTTACCCACGCTTCACAACAGGAAACAAAAATATAATAGTTTATACACCTAAAAATTTAATTGTTTAAATATTAACTAAAAATTTTAAATTTAATATTTTCAAATTGTATTTTGAAATAAAGAAAAAAATTAATAAATTTGTCCGCACAACTCCTCCTTGCAACATAGTCAAATAGAGTGAAATATGAAATCATTTGTCCAACTAATCGTTCATGAGAAAAAAAAAAGTTTAAAAAATATGGTAATACATTAAAGTAAGCATAATTTATTTACAGTCCGTTTGCTTGGTAAAAAATGAATGTGAGATTTGGAATTGGAATGGACAATTCTAATTCATAGTGTTTAGTTGGCTAAAATTGAGCGTAAAAATTATGATGTGATTCTCCATTAATGGGAATCACAACTCCCTTTATATTTTTAGAGAATGAGTTTTTTTTTTTATTATTCCTTTAGAAATCAAGTAAAACCAACTATTAAACATATAAACTATGAAATTTTTGAATAAAAAATATTTATCAAAAATAAATAATTTTTATAATAATAGATAATTGAAAAATATATTTGATAATATAAGATCATAATTTCTATTTGATAGTGACTTGCTGACATTTCAAAAATAATAAAGAATGCAAATATTAATTACCTAGTAAGGTAACATATGAAAATATAAACCTAAAGATGCTTTGAATCTTACTTGTTTCTACATTAAAATTCACTAATTAACAGTTTAGATTTAATAGGATTTTATCTCAAGTTTTAAACTTTAAAATAAAGAGTTTATATTGCAATCAACTAATGATTTTTTGTAAATTTTTAAGAAAAATTAGAATTTTAAAAAATATTACACATAAGATTTTAATGGTGAATAGATACTTAAATATGAGGTCGAACACTTATCAAATTTTAGTCTTAATGATTTTAGAGTTCAATATGTATATATATTATTCTCACATTCAAAATAACCAAAAAAAAGTCTAAAAAATTTTAATCATAAAAAACAACAAAAAAAACCAATAATTAGTCAAAAAAATCACTTGTTAAAAACAAAAACGGATCAAATCCATGGCAGCAAGTAAATTTGTGTAGGGCTTGTACACATAAAGGGCCAAGCAAAATGTCCAAAACAACACTTAGAATAGCAGAGTTTTAAAGAAAAATGACGGTTGTGAACATCTAAACAAAAAATGGCTGCAAAATGACCAAAATAGACGGGCAAAACGGCATCATCTCAGAGATTCAATAAAAGGCATAAATAGTAGAAAAAAAAAAACGGCGTCATTTTATTTACCAGAGGCTGCTAAGATTTTAGCAGTGGCAAAATTGAAATATCACTGAAATTGAAGGCTGGTTGTAACACTGTTGGTGAACAGTGACATTAGATGTCTAGCTTTATATAAATATATATAGATTGATCAAATATCTTCTTTTCTAATTTTATTATTTTTTTATTACATATTTGATCTTTTATTTTTAATTTATTATACTTATAAATTTAAATTTTTTAATTTTATTAATAAAATTAAAAAATTTAAATTCATATGTATAATAGAATAAAAATATAAATTTATTATATAATAGAAAAAAATAAAATTAAAATATACAATCGATCAAAATGATAAAATTTAGATGTGGAGGAACGTATTTTGCCATATAGATTTAACCAAACTTAGTTTAGTTTAGGTGATTGTATAAAAAAATAAAAATAAAAATAAAAACAAATTAGCAGGCTAAAACCCTACATCTTCCTCTTCAGCACCAGCAGTTGCTCTCAAAAAACCTCCGACGTACAAAAATGGGTCGCGGCATAAACCCTAAAAAGGCCAAGAGAAGGAACAAGGTCAGCAATCAATTTCTCACTTGCTAGACTTAACAGTTAGCTGTAAATTTTGGTTCAAATATCTGTTATTTATATAAGAAAAATGCACAGCAGGGTTTGAAGAAAGGAGATGGTTCGTCCTCATCTTCATCAGTACCGGTTATGCCAACAAGAGTGTGGCGGCCAGGTGTTGACAAGCTTGAGGAAGGCGAGGAGCTCGTGCACGATCCCAATTCTTACAATTCTCTTCATGGGTTTCATATTGGCTGGCCCTGCCTGAGGTGTTTCAATTTTTGTTTTCTATCTGTAATTTGCTTAGTTTTTGAGTATATGAATGAAATAAAAAGTAATTTCAGTCATGAAAATTGAAATCTTGATGACTGAATTGGTGACTACTAGAAAGTAAACTGTATTTCGGCTGGAATGTTTAATTTGGATGTTCTGTCTGCTTTTCATCAATATGGAATTTTACGAAAAGTTTGTTTAACTTAGAGCGATCATTACTGCCAATTAAGCTTCTTTTGATGACAACAAGAAAAGGTTGAATCTTTACGGCGCTCAATTTTCTTGTTTCTTATCTCTTGTTTTGGTTGAGTTTTGTTAATTCTGCTCCTAGTATATGAAATTATGGAGATTGCAAATTGAATTACTGAACAAGTACTACGTCATTTGTTCTATTTATTACATTTGATAAATGTTATATATAAATAAAGATTTTAGTCTGTTCAGATTTTTTTATTCATTGTAATTGTAAAGTTCAAAATAACAGTATTGGAAATAGAGAAGGTTGGTAGTTTTATTAATTCCTTCTATTACTTTACTCTTTACAGTTTTGATATAGTACGTGATAAATTGGGTTTGCTTCGGACAGAATTTCCTCACACAGTGTACTTTGTTGCTGGCACTCAGGTGCGATTCATTTAACTATTGATTTATAGATAGTTGTCAAATAAAGATAATTTTTTGACATGTGTATGTAGATGTAGTCCAAGTCTTCCTAACATTGTTTATGTCAACTAAAAGATCTATCACTAGCAGTGATATTTTTTATGACAGTATTGATTATTTATTTAGATTTAAGTTTTTTTGTTGAGAAACATTGAAAATCTTACCGAAATTCCATTGAGGGTAACCCAAATCATGTTTTCTAGCCTTTTCTTCAATCTTTGTCATCTCCCATCACATTTATTTATACCATTACCAACTGCAGGCAGACAAAGCTTCTTCTAACTCTATCGGAGTATTTAAAGTGTCCAACATTTCTGGTAAAAGACGTGATTTGGTGCCTGCCAAAAATACAGCGCTTGACTCTGAAATGGATACTGATAGCAGCGATAGTGATGAAGATAGTGAGAATGAGGAGCATGGTGGATCTCAGGCACCAGTTTTGCAGGTAGTGTTTCATTTCCTTGCGTGATTGGTTTATTCTGTTGGCACATATTCTTTTTGCTTGTGTATTCATTTCCAAGTTTATATTTGTAGATACGCAACATAGCTCATGAAGGATGTGTAAATCGTATACGTGCCATGACACAAAATCCCCATATATGTGCATCTTGGTCTGATACTGGCCACGTTCAGGTTAGACTCTTTTTCTTGCTATCTAAACTTCTTTGAGATCCATTATTTTTTACATACGATCATGTGAAAGTAGGAGGCAAAATTTTCGACAGTAGATTTCTCTTTCATGTGTTAAAATTTGCAGCCTTTGTGCAGATATGGGATTTTAGTTCTCAGCTGAATGCTCTATCAGAGTCAGAAACAGGTCACCAAGGAAGCTCTTTTGCTATTAAACAAGCCCCATTGCTTAAGTTTGGAGGACACAAAGATGAAGGTTATGCTATTGATTGGAGTCCTCGTGTCACTGGAAGGCTGGTATCTGGTATTGTTGAATATTATCAAAATTTCTCCCAATTCTTAAGTATCTTCAATACTTATCTGTTCGATGTGTAAAGAGGATTTATATGTCTGAAGGTGACTGCAAGAATTGTATTCACTTATGGGAGCCATCTAATGCCACATGGAATGTTGATGCTGCACCATTTGTTGGACATGCTGCAAGCGTAGAAGATTTACAAGTACAATATATACTTGCAAATCTAATAAGATGCCTATTTTGTTCAATTTTATAAGCATTGTGTTGTCTTTTGCCTATGCAGTGGAGCCCAACAGAGGATGAGGTATTTGCCTCTTGTTCTGTAGATGGAAGTATTGCAATATGGGATGTTCGCTTGGGGAAATTGCCTGCAATTTCTTTCAAGGCACATAATGCCGATGTGAATGTTATTTCATGGAACAGGTGTTTTCATCTTCATGATGTCTAATTCACATTTATTTGAATCACTTTTATTCTCTTCTTTTAAGTTGTCTTATGCGCTCTTCATTGGTTGCTATAGGTTGGCTAGTGTTATGCTGGCGTCTGGAAGTGATGATGGGACTATTTCTATTCGTGATCTTAGATTACTGTCACAAAAACAGGTATGCTTTTTTCTAATATAAAGGAATAAGTTGCTGCCTGATCTAATTAGAAAATTCTAGATCTTTTCATTCTATCTCTATGGGGTAATTTTCACTCACGATACACAGCTTTTGGCCGATGTATCATCATGGTATGTAACTTTCAAATTGTAACTTAAAACATTCCCACCATCGGTTCAAGTCCCAATAACGTGTCTAGACTGAACTTTTGACGAACGAGGATGACATGGTGCTGATGTGGGTCAAAAAGCGCCACGCTGATCGAGTAAAGTGTGACATGTATATATATTCATAGATGTGGCGCCACGTTGATCCACATCATGCACCACGTCATTTTTTACCCCTCTTTCCCCCCTCTTTTCTCCTCACTTTACTGTTATTTTTTTAATTTTGAATTAAATTTATTTACCATCTTCATCTTCTTCCCACTCTATTTTCTCTCATCAAAAAGTATTTGCAAAAATTCATTTTCTTGAATGAATTTTTGATTAAAAAATCTTGACACTAAAATTTTTACTGGTAAAATACCTTTGCCACCACCCATAAACTTATGAAGTGAGGCTTGATGACCAAACAGTCAATATCGAAATGTTACAATGGAAGAAGAAGAAGAAGAAAAAAAAAAAACTAGAAGCTGTGGTATCATTTATTCTCTCTTGCATTGACATCAACTTTATCAACAAAATCACTTGAATTCTCGATTTCTATGCGTTATTGTCAAATAACAAACAAAACTCAATCGTCAATTCATGTTCATGAGTCAAAAGTAGTTGGAAACAAAACCCAAATCAATTTTCAAATATTGATTTCAATAATCCAAAAAGTCCTTAGCTTTATGTTAGAGGTGAGGTAGCTAGATGGATCTGTGATTTATGAAAAATTAAAAAAAAGGGGACTGAAGATTTTGATTCAACCCATTTAATACCTTAGCTGGGGACAGTGATGGAGATTGAACATTTAGATCCAAATTATTCAATATTTTGGAGATGCATTTGAGCTTTTGTCCAAACTTTTGTTGGGCGTTGAAGATAGTGAAGGTGATTACACATTTCGCTCCTAATTAAATGATATTCTAGGTGATTCATTTTGAGAGGAAGCCGGCAGGGTAGATAGGGACGGAGAATTCCCTACGTTATGAAGAGGCATCAGTGGTGATGATGGTGGAGGGTGAGTTGTAACAATATTAGATTCTGTTGATTTTGGTCGCAGTGACTAAGACCGAGCCGGAGAACCTGAACTGGAAGATGAATACAAGCTCGAAGCACTGCTTCTTGCATCAAAATCATTACCGCCATTACCACCACCCACAGCAGCAAACAGCCTTTTAGAATTCGATCCCCCCACTATTAGAGCTTTCTCTACCACCCTATGAACCTCTTGGTGAGTAAAACTCCTCATCC